>JABAJS010007611.1:12915-105565 GCA_018221635.1 Tephrocybe sp. 10521TJB
CGCCTTTATCAGCCATATATATGGCGTTCAACATTCAAACAGTACTCGTTTGAAGTTGAAAAAAAGACCTAATGTCTGTTTGTTTAGGGTCGTATGCTGCGCTGCCAATACCTCCTTTCTGCCGGACCTAGGGTGCGAAGTAAGACTTCCACTTCTCATTAGTGATTCTAGAAACTTACAAGGGTATCTAGGTGTTTGCATGAATTCTGTTCAACGACTTGAACGACGGGAAGAGTAGCCGTTTCCCCGGTTTCGTTCCAATTTCTCTGAATGGCGCTGCTCAGAGGATGAAGCGATGCATGTTTACATCGTACGTACATTCACCTTGACATCGACAAGTGTCCAACCTGTGTTTTTCAATTTTTGAAATTGGGTGGATTGCGACTTGGTCCCGCGCCGACTTTCAAGTGAAGCGAGGAGTTCTGCGATGAAGATGCCATGGCTCACGAATGCGACATGCATATCGTTCATACCCTCTTTTGCCGCTTTTCGCACATAGGGAAGAATGATGTCCTCGACAACCTTATCAGCACGCTTTGCAACATCATTCAGACTTTCACCATCTGGAAATCTGGCAGACCGATCGTACGTTGCGATAAACTTTCCCTGTGCGATATGTTCCTCAAAAGAGAAGCCAGGCTGCTTGCGGCTAGCATAGCTTTGGCCCTCGCCGGCCCCGAAATTTTGTTCTCGTAGGAGGGGTAGTGTTTCCAATGGTACAAGACGCGATTAGGCACTCTGCAGAGCTTGGGAAGTCAAAAAAGCGCGTTCTAGAGGAGATGATTGTATAGCAGTGAGGTTGGTGCTTGCGAATGATTCTGCGAGTGCTTCTGCTTGCTGGGCTAATTTAGACGACCCAGGTTTTGCGAGGCGTCAGCTCGCAACTTACCCGCCTCCCTGTGAATCTAGATTAACTTATAATAAGGATTTGTGTTGTGTCTGGGAGAATCACCATGACTCGATAGTTTGGAATCCCTCCATCCAGCCCAAACAGAGCGCTAGCCGCCCCATAATGAGAACAGGCAACGTATTATTTAAAGGAGGAAGCAAACCAAGTTATCCGTGGACTCTCCGTGTCTGATCTAAATTCTAGTGTCAAACTTTAAGTCTCGTCGTTTTTACTGGCAGCCTCACGAATGTGAACTTGACGGTTACAAGTTCGTTGCTGGTGCCAGTCATAGTGGTTGATTTCTTGAACGCAGTCACGAGGAGCGGCCTTTGTCAGCCGCTTACGTGGTCCCGGACGCACTGGACATTGCCCGAACATTCTCTTCACAAGGACGCGTAGGCGGGAGGCCGCGTAAGCATTGCTACATATATCCAACTTCCTTTCTTTTTTCTTCTTCATTCTCTGCTATCACTACAAACTGTCGATCATGTCTTCTCCCAACAACTCCCAGCTACTTTCCATCGGCAAACAGTGCTCTCATCCTTCTTGCCTCCTCATCGACTTCCTCCCGTTCAAGTGTCAACACTGCGAGGAAGCTTTCTGTCAAGAACACTTCAAAGTCGCCGCTCACAAGTGTCCAAAGTATGACGAGAGCAAGTATAATCGCGTAGCGCCTGACTGTAAGTTGGTTAATCATAGTGGTAATCTGTCAGGAAATTAACCGATGATACAGGCCCGTTCTGCAAAACTCCAGTAGCCGTACGTCCTGGGCAGGACCCAAATGATAGGATGGAGGATCATATCACTAAGGAATGCTCCGTCATGGCTGGGGGATCTGGCAAAGCAAGAACCATGCCAGTGTGTGCTCGAGGAAATTGCAAGAAAGTGCTATTTCAACCTATTCGCTGCGACGTGTGTAGTTCTATAGCTACGGCGTGTATTAAGCTGACGAGACTTGCACAGAAATGTCGCAGCCAATTCTGCCCTAGTCACCGATTTCCCGCAGATCATAATTGCACACCAGTCTCTGCTACTTCTCAGCCTAGGGTTTCCCAACTTCTCACCACTGCTAACATGAATGCGAAGAATTTGAATACCAAAGCGAATGCTGCTGGTGCAGCCACGATGAATGCTGTCAAGAAAGCTGTAGCATCTGCGACCGTCGCGGCGCAGCAAGGTTCTAAACCTGTATCATCATCAGGACCCATAGGTGCCAAGCCTACGGCTACCTCATCACACTCAAATCCTTTTTCGAAGACTGACCGGTATGTGTCTTTTCCTCCCTTTTCTCCCAGTAACGACTCATAATCCACCAGCGCTTTCATGTCCCCCTCTATCTCGAATGTTTCATCTACTACACATTCAAATAATCAACTCGAACCCACCAATACGACACACACGCCCATCACGGCATCTCTAATTGACTATAACTCATTTGTACCACCACCGATCTTCGCATGCGCTTAAACAACTCACATTGTATTTCACCACTCGAATCATAAATATCTGTAATGTAGGCGGGCGAAGGCAGAAAGGGAGAGCAGAATCAAGGCGATGCAGGCACGCGCTAAGAAAGGTGTACGTACTATAACCTCTTTTACTTCAACAAGCAGCTGACACTGGCTTTAGTTGCTGAGCGAGGGGGAGAAGGCTATCTTGGCCGAAGAACAGGCAGCGGCTGAGAAGAAGGACGAGTGTGTCGTGATGTAGCTTACCTTGGATCTATCTTACATATCATGCCCATGTATACCCCCTATTGTTTCGCTGGAGGTTTTGTATTTAACCGTAATAGTGCGCCGCGAATCGCTCGTAAGTTGCAATGACTTCCGAATTCCGACACTGTCTCTTCAACTTCCATGTCCGACTCTGAACCAGACGCGTCCATCCTGGGAAAGCGTAGCCGAAATGGCGAGCAGGACTCTGAAGAGATGCCTGCGAAGGACGTAAGCGCAGACCAACCCATCGAGGACGATGATGACGACGACGATGTTGGCCCAATGCCTATGCCTGCTGACGCCGGCGGCGCCAAGAAAAAGCGCAAAGGTGTGTTCAATATCGTGTTCCGCCTCTTTAGAGCCTCAAGGAATGCAGAACAACTTCTCCAGTGCTGCCACATGAACGTCTGTACCTCGAGCATCTGCCTGACACAGACCAATATTACAAGAGCTTCATGCATCGCGATACCATAAACTTCTGCGTTGTCACGAAGTAGGTTTTCTCAGCCCGATGCATTGTCCGGATGCTTATTCTGCTGTTTAGAACGGATTTTCTAATCACAACCTCCGTTGACGGACATCTCAAATTGTGGAAAAAGCAAGATGAAGGAATTGAATTTGTGAAACACTACCGTGCGCATCTCACCCCCGTTGTGGCTGTATCCGCTAGTGCAGACGGCCAACTCTTCGCGACGGTATCCGAGGATGGAAGCGCTAAAGTGTTCGATGTTGTCAACTTCGGTAGGCACGACTTGCACTGGCCATTTGCCTCGCGCTAACAAAACTCATAGACATGATAAACATCATAAAACTCGGATATGTTCCTCATGCATGCTGTTGGGTGCACAAGCGTGGGCAAGCACAAGGTCTCCTTGCAGTGTTAGTGCCCTTCAACTTCTTCTGAGCTTATGTTGATAGATCAGCAGGTCCGATTCAAAATCCGGCACAATACGCATATACGATGGTCGCGGAGACGGAAAGCCTTTGGAGACTATAGAAACCTTGCACCGATTTCCAGTCCATATTATGATGGTACGCGACATCTTCCCAAAGAGCATTATCGTAATTTAAGATTGCATTTAGTTCAGTGACAAGTACGACACAGTGATCTCTGCGGACGAGGGTGGCTTTGTTGAATACTGGCAACCTATCGAGCCGTTCGTGCTGCCTAAGAATGTAGCGGGTCTTTGGTCCTATAAGAGTGAGACCGACTTGTACGAATTCAAAAAGGTGATTGCCCTCAGCATCCTCTTCATATCCTATACTGATGTTTAAACAGTCAAAGTCCACCCCAACGTGCATCACACTTTCGCCCGACTCGTCTTCCTTCGTCACATTTTCCCTGCCCGACCGGCAGGTCCGCATTTTCAACTTCTTGAGCGGCAAAATGACGCGCAAGTACGACGAGTCATTGGAAGCGATTCAAGAGATGCAACAGGCGGGCACTGCAGCGTATAAAGTCGACGATATGGAATTTGGACGCCGTCTTGCTGTCGAAAGGGAGTTGGAGATGCCTGGCCCAGATGGTCACACGCCTGGGCGCTGGAGCAATGCAATCTGGGATGAGACAGGATCCTTCATTATATATCCTTCTTTGCTTGGGATCAAGGGTGCGTTTAGGCCTTCCTACAGGGTAACAATGCGTTGATGCTGTCGCAGTTCTCAATGTTGTTACTAATCGCGTTGTCCGATTACTGGGGAAAGATGAAGCAGTACGCTTCTTGAACCTCAACCTGTATCAAGGTGCTCCTGCCAAGAAGGGCATTACGACCATGGTCTGTACCTCACTTGCTTGATCTCCTTCGAATGGGATACTGAACATGGTAAACAATAACACAGGCGATGGCTGCTTCTGCCAACCCCATCCTTGCAAACAAAGCACAAAGAGATCCGACACTGTTCTGTACCGGCTACAAACGGGGTAGGTTCTACTTGTTTACCCGCTCTGAGCCTGAGTGCGTCTTTCCTCTACCTCACGTCAACCTCTACCTCATTTTCATCTCTCACAGGGACAACAAGCTCGGTGAACGAGACGTATTCAATGAACGGCCTACTCGCGATGAGCAGAATGTTGCCTCGGCGGCTCCTGCTACCAGATCTGGCCCTTCACCTGTGGCCAATTCCGCGACCATCCACACAACACTAGGC
The DNA here is from genome assembly GCA_018221635.1 of Tephrocybe sp. 10521TJB. Taxonomy (NCBI): domain Eukaryota; kingdom Fungi; phylum Basidiomycota; class Agaricomycetes; order Agaricales; family Lyophyllaceae; genus Tephrocybe; species Tephrocybe sp. 10521TJB. The sequence continues at coordinate 17,668 of JABAJS010007611.1, forward strand.
GACATGCAGCTTCGCTTGTTCCCACAGCAAGCACCAAAGGCTGTGGAGAACTTTGTCGGGCACGCACGAAGTGGATTCTTTGAGGGTATCATCTTCCATCGTGTCATTCCGAAATTTATGATCCAAACGGGAGATCCGCTTGGTGATGGAACTGGAGGAACGTCGATCTGGGACAGAGAATTTGAGGACGAGTTCTCGGATGACTTGAAGCATGACAGGTATGTCTTTGTGCTTAGGTAGGATGTAGGATTCGTCTGATCCAATTTCTTTTGAAAGGCCGTACACAGTTAGCATGGCTAATGCAGGACCGGGAACTAACGGATCCCAATTCTTTATTACGACGACTGCAACCCCTTGGCTGGATAAGAAACACACCATCTTCGGGCGTGTAATATCGGGTTATGAGGTTGTCCATACCATCGAAAATGTCAAAGTGAGCAAGACGGACAAGCCCTATGAGGATATCAAAATTGTCAACGTGGAAGTCGAATAGATCTATTAGGATGTAACTAGTACTGACAATGTGCAGAGCTTTTATAACGCGACGCGATCGAGTGTTTGAGTACTTCGGAGTACTTGGAGGGATATGCCGGGTATTGTTTTCGAGATCCGAGAAGCGTACTTCTCAGTCAAGGATGTTGTGATGTGATGGTGTCCAAGAGTGTCTGAGTATTGTTCTGCGAGCTCCGATGGACAAGAGAACTTGAGCAGAGTATGAGAGGCAGTTTCTTCAGATGACAAAATACATTCATAGACGTCCAGAGGGACATTGGTGAGGAAGGGATACTCCAGGCTCATTGGAATGTACGCCACAGGGTATTCAAGAAGAACCGCCGCTAATGCTATGGCGCTTTCCGGCGGTAAATTATCTCGTATCACAATCGAGGCTCTCTGGCCTGTCGAACCATCTGCTATCGAGTCTAAGGCATCTATAAGGTCAGCTGGTGGGCTGGGAAGCTGGTGTAAATTATTCATGTAAGCTATAATCACGCCCAGATGAGAAAGTAGCCTACAATTGAAAATGAAGAGCCCTGTCCGAGATGTACAAATGAGACCCTTCCTGTATATTTGCCATCCGCATCGCGTCGATCGATGAGCATCGGGACGTTCACAAAAAAGGATTGTTCTGATGAGGGTTCATAAACATGAGCGATAGCATCAAACTCTGGGAATGTCTAGTAGTCGTTGAGTTCGATGTCTATCTCGTCGTAATTATTTTGAAACTCACTGTTCTAAGATTATTTATCAGTGTCGAAAAGAAATCCTCAGGGTTTCTCGGAGCGATGACATCTACAAGATAAGCAGTCCTTCCACCAGACAAGGAAATTCAGAGCATGTCAAGACCCGGTCATGAGGCCCCTAGCGTACCGGATACAAAGAGCGATTAACGCAACATCAATCGCGAATTGAACACGTTTTTGGGACGCGATTTTTCGAAACGAAGGTGAACTTTCCACCAGCCCATGAACCTTCCCGGATATTGCATAAAGTCGGGATGTAGTAGTAGCAGATGTTGGCATCTACTTATACGGTAATGATTTGTATGACAATGTATGTTCGAGCTAGAGTGCTTACGTAAGAATGACCATCCTCACTAAAGTAGCCCGGGTTGCTGAAGAAGGATCGGATTTTAGAAAGGAAACAGGGACTCGGTCGAGAATAAGATTAAGTGTTCATAAACACAAAATTTAAAAATAAAATGCTGCAGATAGTACGTGGACCTCGAGAGTCGAGTTTGCAATGAGGTTGTGTACGCCACAAGTCGTCGTACTCAGGACCTTTGATGAACGAAAGAAAGCTCACCAGACCAGGTTTGTCAGCGGGAGGAGTGCTTCGTCCAAAAACTTAACAGATTGCCAGCATTGGGGCTGGGAATTATTGAAAAGCAAGAGTAGTCAAGAGTAATACTAAGTATACAAGTCATGGTTCTCGGGACAATCATCATACTTGTGAATAGTAGATAAATCAAAGCAAGATTCATACAGTTGACAGCTGGAAAACGTTCTGGCGAGAAAAATACGGTCTAGTGAGAGAGCAATGACAGAGGGTCAGGGTCTATGCGCCTCGGGAGGTGTATCGTAAGGATTCGAGCTCAGATATGCTTTCGTTCCCTTCGCCAATAGAGTACAATACGGTCTGAACCGTAAAAACGATCAACAATGTTTCACCCCACCATGCACTTGATTGCCATGCTTTTCGGAGAAACATAGACAAAGTTGGAGGTACCGCAGCGATAGCATATAAAAGCTGGTATGGGAGAGGACGTGGACCACTGGTATCTGAAGTAATATTTCGCGACCGGAGCTCGCCGCGAAATGCAATGAGGGCGAGATTAAGGTGGAGTCCAATATTGAAAACTGTGAAAGGGATCGGCAATGGTATTTCCGGCGTGGGGTCAGGTGTTGCTAGGGGGATTATCGAGAGTATAGGATTCTGGAATAACGAAATTACTTGGCTGCCAGTAGCACTTAGTAAGCTAATTGTCATAAGAACCACATGTAGTGCTCACAGGCCAAACGAAAGGACCAGAATGACTTGTAAAGCGTTAAGACTTCGAGTGTTGGACACAGTATTTGCCTCCTTCAATGTCTGTATCAATGCTTCCTGCTCTGTTGAAAGGTTAGAATTCCTCGCTGTAAGAGCACGACTTATAGGCGCTGACCCTGCTCATCTAGAATACGACCGTCCTCCTCTGGCAACTCTCCCTCTGCAGCTTTGAATGGCGCTCGTCTTCTGAGGGACTCCATCTGTAGTTAGATGGCGAGAGATATGAACACTACTATACTCAGCGATAGGTGTATACAAGCAACGAGCCTGCGTAGCACTGCCTTGTCTGGGTCTCGTGATCGATGATCTCATCTAAATTTATTGATCGCACTTCTGAAAAACTCAAAATTCACAAGTAACCATGGCATCGTCTATCATCGAACCGGGACAGTTTGACGACGCAGAAGATTATTCCTCGGCCGCTGATATTCCAGGATTGCGAACACAACACTCATTCATAGACACAACTAATTACGATTCAGACGAACTACAATTACCAGACGAATCAGATTACGATGAGGGCGACTTAGAAGACGACGAAGAGTACGAAGATAATCGTGTAGAGGATGAGGATTGGGAGATTGCAGAGCGAGGTTCGTTTACTGCCTCAACTACGCGCCTGATGTACTGATCTGCGCTTAGACTTCACAAAACAGTATAACAGACTTCGACAACACGTCGCTGTGCGAACAGGAACCGCTCAGGGCGCATCATCCTCTGTAAATAAATCTGCTTCCGTGGCAGCATTGCCTGCTGTCAATCACCCTCGAAACACGAAGGTCTCTACCACAAGTGCAGCGCACACCAAGGATAAAACGACAGACCAACTTGCAGCACTGGCAAAATACAATTCCCGAATTGCTCAGATCGATTCTCCCTATGTAATAGGCGTTGGTGTCAATAGAAAAGGGCCAAGTGCACATGCCAATCTAAAGGACAAGGCCGACCGCGCCACAACGGAACAAGTACTTGATCCCAGGACTAGGATAATTTTGTTCAAGATGATCGGTAGAGGTATTATCGAAGAGATCAATGGATGCATCAGCACAGGAAAAGAGGTGCATCCATTGCGCAAAGCTTTCCTTTACTCCATCTGACAGACATTTCAGGCTAACGTCTACCATGCTTTGACTCCTGAAAGTGCACATCTCGCGCTCAAAATTTACAAAACCTCCATTCTTGTCTTTAAAGATCGGGACAAGTATGTAACTGGAGAATACCGGTTTCGACGTGGATACAACCGCCACAATCCCAGAAAAATGGTTCGGCTTTGGGCTGAGAAAGAAATGCGGAACCTAAGACGCCTGGTTGCTGCTGGAATTCGTTGTCCAGATCCAATAGAAGTCCGTGAAAATGTCCTTGTTATGTCTTTCGTCGGTGACAAGGAAGGCTGGTCAGTCTCTCTTCTGTATCCATTTGCACGGCATATTCAATTCATTCGCAGGGCATCACCTCGTCTGAAAGATGCCGATCTGCCAAGTGCTGAATGTGCTGACCTCTATGTGGAGCTTGTCATGGTTGTCCGGCGAATGTTCCATCAATGTAAGCTGGTACATGCCGACTTGTCAGAATATAATATTCTCTACCACGAGGGACATCTGTGTATCATTGATGTTTCGCAGAGCGTGGAACACGATCACCCAGCCGCATTCGATTTTCTTCGCAAGGATCTCAAGAATGTGGAGGAATTCTTCGGTAGATTAGGCGTGCGTTGTCTTGGATTGCGAAGGTGTTTCGAGTTCATTACACAGGCTCAAGTATCAGAAGGCGGTGACGAGAAGGAGGACGAAGTCGTGCTGAAAAGTTGGATCGAGAAGGCAGGAGATGATGATCTACCCCCTAACAACGAGTTCTCTGGCGACAATCATCTCGAACCGTCCTCTGCCCACGAGGACTCTGTTTTCTTGCAATCATTTATTCCGCGGACCCTGAATGAAGTCTATGACCCCGAAAGAGATGTCGAAAAACTCACTCGCGGGGAAGGGGATGGCCTCATCTACGCGAAGACGATCGGTGTTGTTGGCGATTCAGCACCCACGCTGTCCAAGGGAAAATCCGTCGTGCAGGTATCTGATAGCGGCGAGAGCGAGTCAAGCAGCGAAGACGAACTTGTCTATGGTGGTGAGGGCGATGATGACGATGCCGATGAGAACAAGGACGATTTCGTAGAGCGGAAGCTTAGAGGACATCGCCATGAGGACAAGGATGCCAAAAAGGTATATATATTATCACCAGTCCAGATTCACTTTCTCAAACTCAATTTAGGAACGAAAACAAGCTGCGAAGGCAGAGGCTAGAGAGAAACGGAAACACAAGATGCCCAAAGCAGATAAGAAGCGGAGTATGAAGAAAAGTAAAGGCTAGAATGTGAACTTTCGACTTTCAATCAAGCTCGCTCGTTACAGGATAATTATTGCATCGTACTTTTGGTACAACGTCGATAGCCGGTGTCATCGACGTTTATTACGGTCAGTGGTACATTACGCATCGGTGATGCAGCCATGGCTTGCGTCGGTGACGCTCTTGACATACTTGTAAAGTGTACCCTGCGACACTTTCAACGGCGGCGCAGTCCATCGTGCCCGACGCTTCTCCATCTCCTCAGGAGGAACATGGAGTTCGATAGTGTTCTTGATGGCATCGACGGAGATAATATCACCGTCCTGAACAAGTGCAATGGGCCCACCGACCTGGGCCTCTGGCACCACATGCCCAATGCAGAAACCGTGAGACCTAGAGAGACGCGTTAGGCGCGATGCATTAGGCGCGATGCATTAGGCACTAGAAATTGAAACATACCCTCCGCTGAAACGGCCATCTGTCAAGCAGGCAACGTCGAGACCCAGGCCTGCTCCCATAATCAGGCCGGTAGGTTTCAACATCTCAGGCATGCCTGTTAGACAGTCAATGTCAATTTTCGAGGGATGAGCTAACGTCACTGACCAGGGCCTCCTTTGGGACCAAGGTACCGGAGGATAACAACCGTCTTTTCACCTTTTTTGATTGAGCCGCTTTCGACAGCTTTGACGAAGAGGTCCTCAGTGTCAAATGTCCTTGCCTTGCCGGTAAAGCCGAGACCCTCTTTTCCTGTGATCTTGGCGACAGCACCACCAGGAGCGAGGTTTCCTTTCAGAATTCTTGAAACAGGATAGATATTATTAAATATATTGCGGATTGAATGATTTGCCATACCTGATATGTCCAGTGGACTTGATAGGTTTGTCCAACGGCCGGATCACGTCTTGGGAGCTATCCAACTCTCCATACTTGTGGGTCCATCGGTCCAAATTTTCGCCGAGAGTAAGGCCAGTCACAGTCATGTTATTACCATCGATCAATTTATTCTTGAGAAGGAAAGCGAGGATTTCTTTAAATTGTATGGATAAAATGGAAACAGATATAAAGGAACGATTTGACATACTAGGGATGCCGCCAAGCTTGTAGACGTCTTCCATGACATATTTACCGCTGGGCTTGATGTCCGCAAGGAAAGGTATGCGATCAGACACTGACTGGAAGTCATCAATATCCAGCTTAATGCCGACCGAATGCGCCATGGCAATCAAATGCAGAACAGCGTTGGTGGAACCACCGAGAATCATGGTCAAAACCTGGCAACCAGTATTAATGCTTTCCGACGAAAAAAAAAGAGAGGGACACAAACCATAGCATTTTCAAAGGCCGAACGTGTCATGATGTCTCGGGGGAGAATATTCTTCTCCAAAAGGTTGAGCATCACGGGCCCAATCGACTTGCATTCGGCGATTTTCTCCTCGGACTCGGCAGGGAATGATGATGAGCCCGGGAGTGACATGCCTAAAGCCTCTGTTGCACTCGCCATGGTATTTGCAGTGTACATCTTGTATCACCATTAAAAATAGGTGCATTATATGTATGTGGATACTCACTCCTCCGCATGCTCCGGGACCAGGACAAGCGTGACGAACGGTGTTGTAACGTTCACGCTCTGCTGAGGGCGTCTTGCCATCCTGGAGATATTTACCGTAAGATTGGAATGCAGAGACAATATCTAGTTGTGGGGCGCCTTCACATGAACCTGCGCGAATGGTTCCCCCGTATACCATGAGGCCGGGGCGATTCAATCGCCCGACTGAGAGTGGGAGTTGTTAAACGGCTATCAAGACTAGAGTGAATAGGACTGACGGGCCATCAGAACACCTGGCATGTTCTTGTCGCAACCAGGAACAACCACCATTCCGTCAAGATGGTGACCACCGGCGGCGGTCTCAACCTGGTCGGCAATGAGGTCTCGGGATTGCAAGGAATAGGACATTCCGCGTGTCCCCATGCTGATACCGTCACTGACTCCAACAGTTCCAAATTGGTAGCCAATAATTTCGGACTTGTACAGAGACGCTTTGATATCTTGGCCAAGTCCTAATAGGTGTTTATTACATCTGAGGTGAGAATCAGCAATTTGAATAAGATGATTTATTGAAAAAAGTGACATACGGGTTGCCTTCGTACCTAACCGAAACAAAATTGATTCCGAGTGATGCAGCAAAAGGGAACAGCGGACGCACCAGACACTCGCAACACCGACCATGGGCTTATTGAAGTCAGCATCTGTCTTAATGCCCTCGGTTGCATACAGCATTGCCTGGAATCATAGTTGAACATTTGGCTTTTCCGAGTTTACAAATTCGACATACCTGACTGGCTCCCTGATCCTTTGGTTGGGTTATGACTCTGCTGTAACGATTGAGCATCGGCTTCTGGTTCAGCCGTCTTCCAGACGTAGAGAAAGCCCTGGAAGGCGTCATCAGACGCCCTTTGGAAGTGATGGACTTCGTCATTGCACGTCGAAAGTTTTGAGAGCGCGTTTGCCGAAGAGCAAGTCATTCCGTTCATGACTGAATTCTTGCTTAGTCATTTCGGCGCTTAAATCCGAAGTCCTGAATGCCGAAACTGTTATGTACACACCCCTTCGTTAACCTCTGCCACCCCGGAGACGTTAGGACTTAGCGCTGGACAGTGTGAGAAATAAGCGTGGATTGGATTTTTCTCCGGAAGATCATATATTTTTTCTTGCGACTCTGAGCCATGTGGTATGCTTTGTGATAAAAGAGCAATTCGCGGCCGCTTTGTGGCGAAAAATAGGCATTGTATCGGGATTGCCCTTTGATGAAGTGTAAACCTCGAGCGTATTCGATGGGTTCTATGATGCGTCGTGTTGACCCTCTTCTTTGATGAAGAGGAAACGATGAAAGATATGCCCCACTACGCTGTACCTCGTAGAATTACTGACGTCGATCTTTAGGTTGGCAAAATTAGGGGTACCACTATCTGGGGCCATTATTTCCAATTTAGGCGGAATTCGGCACAGCAGGAACAACCGATATTCCAGGAAATTGACGGAATCGATCGTGTTTCACTTTTCTCGACCTCATTAAAATTTGGGTTCCCGCGTCTGGTGTGGAAGCGAGTGGTGCTCGGACGCCGCAATGCGCAACTGAGGCCTGGAATGTGGAAAGAAACACCTGCACAGACCAGACTCCAATTGAAATGATTGCAGAATCTCCCTTTGTCATTGCGCCTGATACTAACGGCCGTATTTCGCACATAGGTGCGGAAGTAATCTTTCATGTCGGCCACCATTCCAATTTTCTTCCGCGACGTCGATCGCGCCCACCCCTCTCTTGAGTAAGACCACACTCCGAACGGCACTTAGCCCCAAAGTGCATGGGCTCTGTACTTGCTCGGGACACCTTCCCTCTCGCCTTCACCTTAGACCTTGGCCTGCACACACGTCATCTCTTATTTCTTCGTCTTTCTTCGAAACTTTGTTGAGGAGAGTGGCCACCATGGAGAAAAAGAATCAGGAGACGAGACAGAGTTCCTTGCCGAGCAGTCTCATTCCACATCTTTACACTGGGCCCCAACATAGCGGGCATTCACCTACGACACCGTTTGCAACAGTCCTGCCGTTGCCAGCTCATTCGAGAAATGAAGAAACAGATTTGTTTGAACGAAAAGCGCTCCCATCCATGCGTTCCTCATTCATTCTTCCTCCTTTGCCATCCTTGGTCGGCTCACACTATCCCAGTACGAGACAACCATCCACAACAGACTCACATGCACTCTATCGAACCGTCAGCCCTGACGACCACGACCTTCCTACCTCAGGAATTACTCGTTCAATGGGAAGCCTTACGCTGCCTTCTCATCTGTTAAGCCCGCGACACCATAGTCCGATTTATAATGATCCCCAATACCATGCAATGCGACCTGACCGCATGTACCATAGCCAAAGCCAGGATCGACATTATCCGCCGCCACAACTGAAGGAACCTGAGCAGTTTCGTAGTTCATGGCGAGAAGGAGAAGCTGGTCCGTCGTCTCTTATTCATACTCTATACCAACCATGTCGTGGACGACGAGGCTCAAGCCAGCCAGCCCAACTTCATGTTAGGCCTGACACTTATGATTTTCGCGGCAACGAATCAGACGGTGAAGAATATACCAATAGGGGAGTTGAAAGTTATTACGGATCGGTTGAGCATCAAACACAACGTATGTCCTTTCTTATGGTTCCTTTCGGAAGTCTTCTAAACCTGGCGCATGCTAATCTTCTCTAGCCCGACAAATATATCCTTCCAGATCAGAACCTTTCCCAATTCCTCAGTCTTCGCACATGGACTCCGACATGGGCTTGCAAATGGCAGCAGGATATCCTCACTATCCGTTTGGATCAGTCAATTCTTCACAAGGTGGTTGGACGACTGGCTCATACAGCGATCACCCGGGCTACTCCCCGAGTTCCATATCAGATGCCTCCAGTGAAGGGCGGCCCGATGATGATGGCGATGGCAGTGAGATTTATACTGCTGTTCAAAAAGGAAAGAAGCGACGTCGGGCATCTGACGCTGGAGATGATAACAAGAGGAACAGAAGCGCTCGGAAGACTCCTGTTGCGTGCAATTTCTGCCGAGGTGAGTGTACAATAGCACCCCTTAGACACGTTATTCTTATACAGTACAGGGCGGAAACTTCGTTGCAATGGTGCCAAACCATCCTGTTCCAACTGCTTGGTCCGCAGATTCCAATGTGAATATGTTCCCGTCCAGAGACGTCGTGGTCCTGGCAAGAAAGGGCCGAAATCCAAGAAGGGCGCGACAACAAACCGCTCAGAGACTTCTACATCGCTACCCCCCGATCGTCAACTAGGGCTGATGTCCGAGTCAACTGAATCTACAATGTATCTGGATTCCTTCCAAACTTCTGAGAGGTCGTCAATGAGGACAAGACCATTGCGACGGCGAGCACGCGGAACGCGGAGCCCGTCCGCCAACTCTGATACGGAGAGGAGAACATGACGGAGAGGTCTTGTGGTGATGCGGGCCTGGGCCAACATACTTACTGGATTTGGGGGTGTGCCTTCGCGCATCTTCCCCACATTAATTTGTATGCCGTCCGTCGATGACAGATCCCCCGAGCTTCTCCTTACGTACGTCTGTTGCTACCCAGCTTAACTTAGGCTGTCTACGCGCGCACTCCGAGCGCATGCCTACCGCTCCCACGACCGCCTTACCCTACTCCCGGTGGCCTGCACCGTCCTTTCGCTGCAGCACCGCTACTATAATCCCCAGCGTATTCCTCTTTATATTCCTTGATATCCACTATATAATTTTCTCTGTACCCGTATACTTGCTTCCGTTTCCGCACCTATACAGCGGGCCGAAATTGACGTGAATTATTTGGACCTTGGTTTGTTCCGATTGGCTCGGTGGGAATTAAGTGTCGGTTCTCCATCACCGCGCTTGCCTGCGTGCGGGCAATCCTGCTTTCTCCGTTCTGGAGTGCCGTGAGTTGACCCTCACCGTCATGAACCAGCCCGACAAGCGCAGCCGCCACGACGACGACGACCGTAATACCCAGCAGGCCCCTCCGTACCATCCCTCTCACAGTCCCCATTCCGGTCTTGATACCCCGGGTAATACTCATCTCTATTAACCGCCAATGGTAGCTCTGACCGTGCCATGTATTCCGCGCTGATACCAGATAAACCTCGGACGGAATTCACATTGCTCGTCGCAGGCTGCAGGGGAGGTGCGTTCTCATTTCGCGGATAAAATCAGCTCCCGCGCTCACTCTGATGCTCGGTCTAGGCAAAACTTCTTTTCTGCGTCTCTTGTTAGACACAAGCTCTATCTCTTCAACGGCTACAAAGGAGCAGCTCGCAAACGTCGCCAAGTTTGTCCAGGGATGCAACGGCCATACTTCCTACATCAGGCCAACATCTATTGATATCAACGTCGACATCGAAGGTACCGGCAAGCCTCAGCCTATAGGCCTTCACCTCGTCGACACCCCGTCACTGGACTTCAAAGATGAAAAGGCTGCAGAATGGTCATTGTCCGAGATTCTGCGGAATGTTGACGGCAGGTTTGCAGAGGGTGTCGAAATGGTGAGTTACGAGGCCTTTGGAAGCACAAGATGGTTTCGTGTTTAACTTGTTTACAGGATTGGAATGCACAGAAAACTGATCGTTATGTTCACCTGTACGTGTAGTCACTATTTTCTCCCTGCAACAAATGAACCCCCAGTCCTCACAGCTGCATCTACTTCCTCGACCCGGACCAAATTGTTCCACCTCCGGTCCCGGGTCCATCTGCTCCTCTAGTTCCCAGGGCACGCACTAACAGTTTCTCTCATACGGAGCAAGAACCTGTCATTCTCGAGCCGCCTTTGACAACAAACCCCCTGTTGCTCCGGCCGACCTTGCCGGCTATAGAGATCGAAACTATCCGGCGGTTATCTTCTAGAGTCAATGTTCTCCCCGTTATTGCGCGTGCGGATATCCTTTCCAATGAGCGCCTCGCGGCGGTCAAAGTTGCTATCCGTAGAGACCTGGCCGAAGCTGGCATTGGCTTCGGCATCTTCGACATGGACACCACAACTTCACCGCTCTATCAGCAACACGTACAAGATGATCATTCGCCAGTAAAGAGTGGAGATGGTTCCAGTAGCTATAACGCGAACCCCAATGGATCTGTTCCTTCCAACAACAATACCACGCCACCCACCTCACCCATAACTGCTGCTCACCTCCGTCTTCCCTATGCACTAATTTCTCCTGACATGTATTCTCACAGCGATGGTGTCGCCAGGCCGCCACCTTCACGCGCGGAACTTGTCCATCAGTACACTCCTTCACCATACCCCCAATCACTTGTATATCACCTTCCACGCGGAAAATTCATCCGAAGTTACCGTTGGGGCACTCTGGATGTCCTAGACCCCATCCACAGCGACTTTCTAGCCCTTCGAGCGGCCATATTTCATCACATGGATGTACGTAACTGCCTCGAGTTGATACACTCTGAACTGATTGGGCCGCGCCTTCTAGACTTTGCAAAAGTACACGAGAGAATATCTCTTCGATAAATTCCGGATTGAATATCACCGTCAACAACGTCCGTCGACCCATCTCTCCGTTCCGCACCACCATTCTCAGGGAATATCCCATATGGGCGGCCTTTCCCATGGCACAAGACCTATTCTGGCGATAGACACTGCCCCACATCAGGCGATGCATCGCCACCCAACTCTTTCTGGACCACGCGATATCCTTAGCGGAGAAATCCGTTCCGGGCAACGAGCCATGACCGACTCCATGGCTGGCAGTGGTTCTGCCCGCGGCTCTTCCCGTTCGTTGCGATGCTTAAACCCTGAATCATTCATTCATTCTAAGTTCCTCTATCTCCAGGCTCGACCAAACAACGTACAAAGAAAATAACTGTTGCATGCAATTTCTGTCGGTGTGAGTAAAAAAAAGGGCAAAATACGAAAACGTAGATTAACCGTTTAACAGCACGGAAGCTAAAATGCGACGGTGGACGCCCAGCATGCAGTCAATGTGTAAAACGATCTCACCCATGTGACTACATGCCGCAAAACAAGCGTCGAGGAACTATTAGGCAGCGTAAAGGCGATGAGAGCGAAAGCGACAGTGGCGATGACAGGTCTGTGGACGGAGACGAGGCATCAGCTTCACCAGAAATCCCCTCACAGCCCTTGTCACGTCGTAGCTCGAACGTTGATAAGCTCAGTCGTGAAGGCTTCGCTCCTCTGCCCCAGATCGCAGTCACATTAGACAGGCGTGACCTCGATGACGGACCCCTTCCAGGGCCTTCGTCCTTAAGGGCAAAGCCTCCCCACCTTAATGAGGGTCGCAGCCTGTTTCACGACAATGAACTACCTGCTATTGCCACACTTTCTCTGCCGGAGCCCTCCCCGTCAACCCCAGTCCCTATGTCTGCCCCCACTCTCCTTCCACTACGTCCGGCTTCTGAGCAGCAGGCTGCGCAACGAAAGCGTGCTGCAACTGTTCCTGGAAAAATACCCCGAACGGCGGCCAATTCTGGGCCAAAAGTGGTTGCTTGTAACTTCTGCCGAGGTGCGCTTACTATCTTCTGTACTTTGGCTAAGATACTTTGACTCACGTCTCACGTAGCTCGGAAAACCAAATGTGACGGTGCACATCCCGCTTGCGCGAGCTGCGCCCGCAGGTCTCTACCTTGTAATTACATTCACGACTCCGGGCCCTCTGGACAGGGTCAAAAGAAAGGTCGGCGGGCATCCAGCAGCAAGCCTCCCCCTGTCGACTCCCCACATTCCCTATCCCCTCCGTCTTCCCGTATGGTGCCCACCCCGTCTACTGGAAATGACGGGTATGACCACAGGGAGGATCTACACGCCAAGAGCGATTTTGATCTAAAACGGCCTCTGGATTATCCTGAGCCAATTCGACCACCAAAGAAAATGAGGATGGAGAACTCGACCAATACCGGTATACCCTGAGTTGTTTTTATTTGTCTGTAGACTAACTTCACATGCTCTTTCTACTTTCTCACTTTCTATCATGGGTCATCTTTCCTCGAGGTTGACTTCCATTCCTTTTGTCTGATCTGTGCTTAGTAGTTGGGCTGTAAAATGTATTTGTGTTTCCCAAGAATTCCAATGTTGAATATTTTCCCACCTGCTCGGTTGTTATATACAATTGACCCTGATGAGTTCTTGTCTACGCGTTCACGCTCTTTAACGTTACCCTTTCAGCAGGAGCTGCGCGTCCTCGACCAAGCCTTCACGCTCCTTTCTCTGTCTCTTCTCCTGTTCTTACTCTTTTTTATTCTCCTATCATTATGTTCTCTTTTCGCCGGAAACCCAAGAAGGAGCCTGATACGCCGCGTATCCGCACATCGCCATCCCTGCCCGAACTCAACAGCCAGGGAATCCCGTGGCCCGAAGACCTCGTCGATGTAGCCGCCATACAACGAGTCCCTGCAACCGACCAACTTCAACAAGGTGCGACGAAATCATCTTTCCAAGGCGTCCCGTACCCCATACCTTTCCATAAACCATTTCGGGGTTCTTCAGGAAAGCCTAAGGATGGAGTTCCCATTTCTTCTTTGTATATGGCAAGCCCTCCATCGGCTTTCGATAACCGAAAGTCAACCGCCGCGACTGTGGGCCGGTACACCCAGCGTAGAGCTCGCGTCTCGCCCACTTTCAACTTAATGGTGAGGTGCATCCATAGAAAGGAGCTACATGTTCTAATATTGCTTTCAAAGGTCGTTGGTGGCAAAGGCACGGGGAAAACGTCACTCCTACGCCTGCTTCTTGACACCGCGGACGTCTCGCCGACAGCTACGATCGACCAAAAGGCTGCGCTTGACCGCTTCCTACGAGGTTCATCGAAGCCCACCCAATCAATTGAAACGGCGTGTATCGAAATATGCGAATCGCGCTTCGACAGGGTCCTTCTCTCTGTCATTGATACCCCTGGTCTGGATTTCGTGGAAGGGAAGGAATTGAAGCTCGAACGACAGGTCAATAGCGTGATCAAATATGTGGATGCTCAATTCGCCGATACTTTAAGTGAGGTATGTACTTTGATGGATCGTAGCCCCAAGGCTATCCAAGGCTATGGGTTCTTACCAGACTCCAGGAGTCTAAAGTTGTCCGAAAAAACAGGGGCGACCAGCACATCCATGTGTAAGATTTCACTCTAGTTACGCCGCATCAACTGACCGTGGCAAATTGCAATCATTTTAAGTTGCCTCTATATGATCAACCCAGTAACCATCCTAACTGCAGCAGAACGACGTGCCTCGTCTTCGCTGCCCCCTAAGGCTCGTTTGGAAGCAACCTTTTCGCCACCTGACCTGGTCCCAGATACTTCTTCAGGGGACGATTCTGATGATGACACCGAGGCACCATTAACTATGTCACCTGCAGAAATTAAAGTTATACATCGGTTATCTACTCGTGCCAACATCCTTCCTGTCATCGCTCACGCCGATTCTTTGACGGACGAGAAGCTGCAAGCCGTAAAAATAGCCAGTGCGTGCCTTTCTGAACTAATTTTAAGCTTCCATTCTCACTTCAATAGTTCGAAAGGGCTTTTCAGAAGCTGGCATCGATTTGAGTGCGTTCGAGTCATCGAAAAAATCACCACCCACAGCCGCCCGGAAGAGGCAGACACACTTTTCAGCACCGAACGGACAAACAGATGGTCTTGATACCAAGAATGGAGACTCTACGCATGGGCAAGTCGACGAGGAGGAAGAACGTCAAGCTAGGCCAGTAATCAAACTTCGTTCATCACGTCATGCAAGCGGAAAACCACTATCACGGTCTCGCTCGCGTCGCGATCTCTCTCTGGCGGCAGAAGACGACGATCGTCGTCCTATTTCGCCCGATGCAACGGACAGAGAGAGCGTGGCCAACGTCCGCTTTTCAGCTCATTTGGTCGCCAAAACTGACCTTATCGATCAACTCCCATTCGCCTTCATTGCACCCGAAGGCAGCAAACGCAGGCCAGTTTCCTCAGAGAGCCCTACGTTAGTTTCGCCTACCTCACCTGAAGAGGACATCCCGGAAACACCCTCATCGGTGCACGCAAAGCTACCTTACCTCCACGCTCCACCAGATGATTTGAAAGGTGTTTTCATCAGGAAATTTAGATGGGGCACTGTCGACGTGCTCGACCCCAACCATTGCGATTTTGCCGCTTTGAGGACAGCAGCTCTATCTACACATTTCAAGGTAACGATAGCATGTCCCCGTATTGCTCCTATCCTAATGTTTCGGTCAGCTTCTAAAAACATATACAAATGAAGTATTGTATGAAAGATACAGGACCGAAAAACTTCTGGCTCGACGTGCTACCCGCAATATCTCTGAGGATGACAGGCAAAGATTGCTTGAAGGTGTGTTTGAATGAGATAAACAATGCCCTTGATGACACTCATTTTGAACCAGATTTAGGACTCTGATCTCTTTAACCGATACCCATTTTACGATCTTAATTTCTGACCTAGCCCTTTTTCTCATATGCCTTTTGCTTCTTATTACCCCTGTAGTTGGCAATTACCCTGTCGTCTTTTCTCGAATCAGTGCTTATCGTCTTCTGGAAGATGCGGAATATTCACGAACATTGTTCTACATATATACGTGTTTGTATCATTTACCTTCCCAATACCCTGCGATCCTGGAAAGAAATCACGTCCATTTATGGCACGGAGGCCTGCTAGGATACATAATATATTTTGTTGTACAACCCCGAGAAAACCCTTGCTCAAGTCGTCGTGGGACTCTTCGCCAATTTTTGAATCTCTTCGTCCGAAAGACCATCCAACCGATGAAGAAGATAGTCAACCTATAAAGACGGTCTTGGATTCCATCTGGCGTCGAATTTTCAAACTTACTCACCTCCACTTCCTTTGTCAGAGGGATAATATAACTCTCATAGAGATCAACCACTCCATCAACGTCGATTTTTGCGGCCCCATTGATCTTCGGGCTTCCGCTAGGTAAGGTCTCAGCGTCGATGCCGATATCTTGAGCGTAGGTTGCCGCCTTCTTTTGTAACCGCACTAAAAGCTTCCGTTCCACTTCCGGTTTCGTGATCAACGCCTCTAGAGCTTGACGGTTGGGTTTTTGTATGTGGGGTATGAACGCTGCCGGGTTCTCGATGAATTTTGATTCCGAGACGAACTTGCCTGATGGATTTTGTCAGAAACGTCTCAAAAAAGAAGAGTTATGCATACCATAGTGCACGCGTTTGCTGATTGCTTGTACGACTTCCACGTCGATTGTGGCGGCACTACCGTAATTACCATCGTCCTCAAATTCCTCATCGCCAACGATACCGTTAGCACGCTTAAGGGTAGATAGAGCGAGAGTAGCTCTGCGTGTGATTCGCGGGACAATGGCACGGGTGTAGAAGGAGAGTATAGAGGGGTTGGCATTTACATTGTTTGGGTGTAAGATCTTTGGGAACGACAGCGGGGGCAAAACAGGCTTCGGGAGATCTGAAGTGAAGGGATATTCATCTGGGCTATATAGCGAATGAGGAAGTCAAGTACGAGAATCTGTTCAATGACGCACCTGGTATATCGTCGCGCCTTGGCTGACAGAGATGCACCGTTGAGAGTACTTGAGTTTCGCGATATTAGGGCACTCACCATGGAAACTCTCGGTCTCCTTTAAGAACCATTCCAACCAGCTGCCGTTGAAACCCAGGTCCTTCAATTCCTGAAACCCGCCGCGTTGGTAGATGCGAGGGTTGTGGGCAAATTGAGCCCTCTCGATAAGTGAAAAGATGATGGTGTCCTCAAGTCTGGTAAGAACTGATCTGATGCGATCCAAGGATAGTGGGTCCTCCACGAGCATGAAATTTTGGGACTGCATATTGTCCTGATAGCACCTGCTACGAGAACAATTGAATTAGAGGTAGTGCAATGGAGATGTTGGAGATCGGGCGGACGTATAATAATAGCTTTGGGATGGGAAGCGTCGGGCGTCGTTATGGTCGTTGAATACAGAAGGATTGCCCTGAAGGACGATCATAAATAAGAGGAGAGAAAATAGTGACCGATTGACATATTCACCTCACGGTCTTTCAACAACCTCGGATGATTAGTTTTTTCGCGTTACATTCTTTGCACCATCCCCCATCACACGTCTACTATGGCGATCACAATCTATGACAATTGGCACCACATTCTCTCCAGAAAACCATCAGTTATTTTCGATCCAGTAACTGTCAAATATTACAATGGCCGAGAAACTATCGAGTTTTGCGCACTGCAGCTGGTGGCGACTTTTGATCATATCAACCAAAATATCAACCAACATATGCATGGATGATACGCCTATCGTTACTCGTCAAGGTTTTCAATATGATGCCCAATGGTCGGCAGGGAGTGCCACCTGCCTAGTTTCTAGTATCGACCGTGGCTAAGCTCATTGCCTGTTATTTGCTTCTGGACCAAGAGCTCGAGGCCCCTTTCTTGCCCAAATATAATATCTTTATCTGACCGCTGGCTCAATGATCTTCACCTTTTTTCGTTCGATGTCAAATCTGCTTTCTACAGACACCCGGATGCCTTGAAAACCCCGCGGCCACTCGTATTCAGTATGACACCATATGGAACAACCTAAAGTAGTCTCGTCTCAGAATTCTTAACACGATAAAGCCAGCGGGATCTCACGTTCGGCGTTTATATAAGGCTCGTATCCACAAGCCCCAAGATTCTCTAGTTCCTATCATGGCTCCCACTACTGACAGCAGCCAGGTTACCAGTAATGTCTCTCCAGACTATAACGTTCTGGAAAACTACGAAGGAAAATACAGTTTTGCCCCTATTGAGGAATCACAGGTTTCTCGCGCAATGATCAAGAAGTAAGTCGATACATCTAGTGCAGCCTCGAGTTGAAATAATTTTCTCCACTTAGATATTTCAATACAATGTATGAACGAGCTGTGTCCGATGTTGTGATCATTGGGGCAGGCAGCGCTGGTTTATCATGTGCTTGGCAGCTCGCCACCTTACATCCTGAGGTTTGTCCACAGCTCTACCTGTGAGATGTATCCACCTGATACAGACTGTTTTTTCTCATAATCAGTTGAAAATTACGATCATAGAAGCCAGTGTTTCCCCAGGTGGAGGCGCTTGGCTTGGCGGGCAGTTGATGTCGCCTATGGTGATTTTAGTCTATGATACCCACCTCCAGCGAATTCCTTGACGATTTTGGTCCCACGCAGATCATCCGCAAACCTGCCGACGGGTTCTTGCGCCAACTCGGTGTTGAATACGAGGATGAAGGGGCCTTCGTTGTCGTCAAACACGCCGCTTTATTCACGTCGACTCTTCTATCACAAGTTCTGGCAAAACCCAACGTCGTTTTGTTCAACGCCACGGCAGTTGAGGATCTCATTATACATGAAGATTTCCGCGGTGAACAACGAGTAGCTGGAGTTGTGACAAATTGGACACTCGTGGCTCTCAATCATGACAGTCAATCCTGCATGGACCCGAACACAATCACCGCACCCGTCGTTATCTCAGCCACAGGCCATGACGGACCCATGGGTGCATTTTCGGCCAAGCGGCTCGTCAGTGCCGGCCTAAGTAAAGAACTGGGGAACATGCGAGGACTGGATATGAGCCGTGCTGAGCCTGCGATTGTCAATAATACTCGTGAGGTCGTTCCGGGTCTCATATTCACTGGTACGTCAAAGTCAGCAGGTTCTTCCTAATATCAATCTCATTCATTCGAATTCTGTTCAGGGATGGAGCTTTCGGAACATGACGGCTCCAACAGAATGGGCCCCACTTTTGGGGCGATGATTGCAAGTGGTATTAAAGCTGCACATGTGGCTTCGAAGATCTTCGCCACTGCGAAGATCGTCCGAGGAAAGGTTATTGGGTAAGGGCCGAGAGTCTTCTATTAACTTTCTATCGCCGTTCGTCATATGCAAATAAACCATGAAATAATCCAAAGGAAAGAGAATCTATACCATATATTATTAGATCGGTGTTCTTTCTGTCGAAACTTCCCAACCTTTTCAATCCCTGTCAAGGCTTGAGTTTCGCCACAACCGACAACGACTGCAGTCCGGCAACTTGCGGCCCGGTGTTTTGTGGGCTTGCGTCACCCTAAAGTCACTCTCGAGCTCTTGAGTCACCCTCGAGTTCTTGAGCACCTATGGGGTTTACCTTACCTTCACCAACCAGTCCAATGGAGAACGCACAAAAGCTGATTGAGAGGAAAGCAAATATCGAGGAGCAGATTGAGGCCCAGATATCGATTCTCAAAGCCAATAATTCGACTCTACAGACACCACTTGTAGACGCGGAAGGCTTTCCCCGTGCAGACATCGATATCTATGCCGTTCGCTCTGCACGAGTGCGTATAATAGAGCTACGGAACGACCTAGCTACCGTTACCAATGATATCGCGAAAGCTCTGGAGACCATCTATAACCCCGCAAATGCATCGAACGACCCAGAGGCAGAGGCAAACGCACAGCCAAGGCCATTTGCTAAAGTCAATGCTGTAGCGCCAAGGAGCCCTGCAGCCCAAGCTGTGTGTCGATTACCTTTCTGTAGGGGAACCATCACTCTGACTGTTATCATAATCTAGGGACTTGAACGCGATGATCTTGTGCTTAAATTTGGTCCTATAGATCAGAAGGCCGTCGTGTCATCTTTGCAACCCTTGACCGAAGTAGTCACTGCGAATGAAAATGTAAGGATTTTCTCGTCGTTAAAAGAGTTCAATTGTTGAAAACACGATGATTAGAAACATATTATTATCAAAATTTTGCGATTGGGGCAGGTTGTTCACCTTACCTTGGTGCCTCGTACGGGATGGGGTGGACGTGGAATGCTTGGGTGAGTGACTTATCACCGCTTTTCCTTGCAACCATCTCAACATTTCTGTGCCTGTAGATGCCACATAGTGCCTCACACGCAATGAAATCAATCATGTTTGCATTTTGTGCCACCAGGAAGTCCTTGGTCACTGAGGTGTGAATCAAGAGAAGATAAATTAATACCAGCAAGGGAATATTCTGTCTCTATCAGCCAAGTTTAATCAAGAAGGATTTCAAAGACCTATAGTCTAGCCCGCGCCAACTGTCCAAATACAATGATCGAACTCGCCTTCGCCCTCTCGATTCCCTCTTGCCTTGCTCGTCTGACATCCTGAATAGCTGCCACCATGCCCGTGTCCTCTGACCACCTCTGTATGACGTCTATGTCTATGTCGCGACTGCTCTCCTGACTGACATGAAACCATATTGTATGCTCCAGGAGGAAAGCAGTCGATGCCACATAACCTGTCAGTATGAGCGCTGGCCGGGGCACGAGAGGCGCAATTGGCTTCTGAAGCGATGTTGCTAATTCTAATAGTGCCTCGTCCAAAATGTCCAGGGTTTCTTGCAGCTTTACCCTTAGATCCAAAGGACACGACAATACCACTTCTTTCACCCACTAACATAAATTATGTCAGGCCAACATTAAAATCAACTGCTGCGAAACTTACGTCGACGAAAGATTTCAACGTTGCAGGATCCTGAGCAGCTCTCGCGAGGTCCAAAGCCAGTACAGTGGTCGTACCTTCCCAAATCCTAGCGATTGTGTCAGTGTCATGTATACCACATATATCATGCCTACATACTTCTCGACCAATGAATCTCTGATTGACCGCCCAAATCCGTTTTCTTCCATGTATCCTGCCCCGCCGAGAGCAGTCATCGCTTCCTCTATCCCAGCACACGCCTTTTCCGCTGCAAATGCCTTCACAGTCGGAGTGAGCATCCTCAGCCTCCTCGACTCTCCAGGACCCGCTACCCCACACTCAGCCTTGCCCAGAAGCTGGATCACGCCAAATGTGAGGTGTGTGAGCGCACGGTAGACGATGCTGATATCTGCGAGCTGTGAGACGTGCAAGGGTGCGTCGCGGAGGAGGCGCGTGCCGCCGTTAATAGTGCGCACATGGGCGTAGGCGGTGGCGATCGCGAGGCACTTGCGCAGGCCACCGACGGATGCGATGGAAGACCACAGGCGCGTGATGTTGAGCACGGGGGAAATGTTCTTGACGCCTTGGTTCAGGGCGCCGATAAGGTAAGCCTCGGTGGATTCGAGCGATAGTTCGGCAGTGGGGAGGGCGTGGGTGCCGATCTTGTTTTTAAGACGGTGTACAAAAATTCCATTGCTCGTGGCGGAAGGGAGGGGGTCGGTGGGACTGCGGATAAGGGGAAGGCGCAAGGGTACAAGAAAGAGGGAAAGACCCCGCGAGCCGTCTTTGACTGAGCCTGTTCGCGCGAGTGCTACTGAGATCTGGCTATCAGTCGCACTCGAGAACCACTTGAAACCGTCAAGAGTGTACTGAGGGCCGAAAGCGTTATTAATTCCGGTCGGTGTAGCTACCGTCTCAGTCTGAGAGACGTCGGAGCCACCAGGTCGCTACCATCCTCGTGTAAGCTGCACTAACCGCGTAAATAGGCGGTAAAAATACCATACCTCTGTCATCCACTGCCCAGACGTGAATGCAACATCTGGATCGCGACTTGCGAATAACTTGAGCAATGTGCCAAGACGAGAATGCGCATCGCCCCTCACCTTATTAGCCGGGGTAGTATCTTCTCTTTCATCTCTGTGGATCCCAGCAACTCAATAACACGAGCTGACCCGTCTGTCATACTCAATGGACAGAATACCTGGCGGTAGTGTTAGGCAAACAACGAACAAGTCGCTCTCCATTCAGATCCTGACCTCATGTGCGTCGCCTACCATAAGCATCATCTTTGCAAATCCATATGTCCGACTATGTTCCTGGTATTTGCGCTCGTAGAATATACCAGGAATACCTTCCTTTTGACTGACAGCTTTAAGATCGCGCCAGCCCTCGCTTGTTTCAAGTTCGTCAACTCGGCGCCCCCACTGGTCGTACTGGATTAGTTTTGGGGGCGTAACACGATTGCCACTACCCATATCACGGATAGCTGGGAATTTCTTTCAGCACAGAGCTTTGATGTAGAGGAGATTGACGCAACTTGTGAGTACATCTGCGCCGAAACGTTCGAGGTCTGGCTCAATCTCCTGCAATATACTATTTGTAATGACTTCAGAAGGACGATCGCGCAGCGCAAGTGCTGGTTGCACCTTTGTGGAATGGTCCGTTTGAGCAAAAACGGGAGGACCGGATCAGAAGTGTAAGGGTTGTCCTCTACGAAAGGAATCTAAGAGCAAGGACAATGTGAGTAGACAGGAGAGCGATAATCTTGAGCTATTGACCGGTTGAAAACCTTCTTCAACACGCATAACGAAGAAACTGCTAGGAAATGCGGGGAAACAGTGGGGTCCAGCGGGATCTTTCAGTTGAAATTCCTGTTATATGGGCCGGTCGGCACCCGGTATAGCGGCGCATAGAGAACATGTGGTCTTGGAGGGATGTGACAAGCTAGCTGACGTTGAACATCAAATTGGACGTGGTCAAAAGTCTAGACGACAGTCTTTATAAATTCAAGTCATCTTTGCCGCCGTTCAGAACGATCCCGCCGGCCTTCTTTTCGCTCGGCAAACATCGGCCCGATTCCCTTCTTGTTCTCCTCAACCCCCATGTCTGCCACTGTTGTTTGCGCTTTACCCGCAGGGTAATTGCATTTATCTTTCCTATTGAATTTTTTACAGACGACATTTATGCCCACAGGTTTGGAAATCGTTCCTCGAGAACAAGGGTGCGCCATCTCAGAATTCACGCGTTCCCCCGCATTCTGAACCCCACATGACAGGCCATGACACCCAGTGTTTTCCAAATGTGACTTTACGCCCAATTATTCTGGCAGCCGGCGGTCTGCTAATACCAGAATGACTCTAGCTTGTCATCCATGACGCGACACCGGGCGCGGTGCAGGTTTCTCTCAAGGTTGAGCAGTCAAATTGTACGTATGCCTTTACAAGCACAATGTGGCGAATCCTCTGACAAGAGCTACTAGTGAACCGAGTAGGGGTGCGTCTGTAACTTTTTTTTCCCTTAGAATCTAAATTGAAGGGTAAAAAAGACAGGTATATCGCTTCACGAGCATGTCTACTGCGACTAATGACTTCCAGTGCATGGTGGCCTTATTCTGTCACTTACGGACACATTGGGCTCTTTAGCGGTAGCCACGAAGGGCCATTTCATGACCGGCGTCTCCACCGACATCGGGACTTCGTTCGTTCGTCCCGCAGGACGCGCAGGTGACGTCCTGCATGCTAAAGCAGTTTTGACTGGGATAGGTAAGTTGATTATGTTTCAATCGTAATAGCATGCTTGTCTAATAAACTTTTTATATCTTATTGTGTAGGTAAATCTCTCGCTTATACGCGAGTGGATTTTACCAACCCTGCAGGGGAACTCGTGGCCTACGGATGTAAGTCACCCCGACACCACCCACGATATATTACATCTAACCTCAATGTAGACCACACGAAGTACATCGGAAAGTCATCCTCACATCCAGTAAGTTTTTGGATCGAAGTTTCTGTCCATTTAAGTTACGGCACTGACTTGAGCTTTGAGAAAAACGTCAAGTTTTCAGAGGATGGAAAGGATGTAATCGAAGGTGAAGATGTCGACTGAGAGCCGCAGATAACCAAATATAGAGGTCAAGAGGATCTCTGACCCATATAAACTGGCCACAATTGGGAGGATGCGCTCCATGGACCGCGAAAAAAACAGAATACTAAGCTGTGAATTTACAAAACGACGATTTACATCACCTAATTCCTTGTACCAAATTCGAACCTAACAGGAAAAGGACTCAGGCTCACGTTTGCCGCATCTATAGAAGCGCCGACTGCTGTTCCAGTACCCTTTCCAGTGAGTGTGTGGCCTCATTGGGTTGTGGCCCTCGTGGTTTTTCTCGCCTCTAGGCGGTCAAATTACGCAGAGAAAGGTCGGAATCGCCTGAGAATGTAAGTCGGATGAGATGTTAAGTATTTGAAGTTGGACGCCGAATGGAAATTGCTTGCGGATTCAGACTCTAATTCAAACCACATGAAACTTGCGTGATTCGCGTCAGAACACGTGGTGCCATTTTCCACTCAGCCTCTTGAGCTCCCCGAATAATGGTAAGCTTTGAAATTGACTAGCTTGACTGGTGATTGATGATCCTGATCGTTTGCAATAGAGCATGCAACGTGCTCTTGTCATCCCAGAATTTTCCTCTGCTCAACAAAGAATCCCGTTGCAAGAGCCATACAGGTTTGCAAACTCTGGCATTCTGTCGGGGAACCACTTTTATGGCGTAATTTGCGCACGGCACACCAGCTACGAGGTCTTATGGACATCCTCGCGCCATGGATGTTCACAGAATCTACTGCGGTAAGCTGTTTTGATAGAAGGAAAATTTTCTAATATTCTGTTCTCATCCCAGCCCACTAATTGGCATGGATTTCTCCAACGGTCATGTCTTGTTCGCTCGTTGCACCTGGGCCTGGAGGAGTGGATCGTCCCCTCGTTCACTTTCATTGCGGAGACACGCCCTGTCCTCGACATTTTCCCAAATCTAGAAACGCTACACACTGAACTGGGAGATAGCATCCTGCATATTCAGCATTCAAGCCTTCTACTGAATCCTTCATTGCGTCGGTGGACCATCAATTTTTTATCCTCACATCCTATGGCCAGAAGTCTGAAAAATCTTATTCCAATCTCCCGATTATCTGGTCTATACCGCCCCGAAATGAAGGGACCATCCATCAGCGATATGTCAGAGTCGCTTGCAGTTTTTCAAGAACTTCCATGTCTTGCTATCATCGTTCTACCGCGTTATTCTGTTACCCTGGACGTTCTTGAAACACTATCCATCTTCCCAGCACTCCGCGAGATCAGAACCAATGACAATGGACCCAAGTGCATAATGCGTGAAGGGGACCATCATGCGAAGCTCTCCCTCCGGAATGGCACTTTCCCTCTGTTGACTTCGTTGACAATAGCAGGATGCTCGTGCGACATCTCCGTGTTCGCAGAAAGTGATCATTTCCCTACCCATATCAAATCACTCACCCTCGAAACCATCTCTTGTGATAACCTTTGCTTCACCCCTTCTTTGCAACGAATCGCCGAAAGATGTCCAGGGATCACTCTTGTGGCGCTTCGGGACAAGCTAGAAACGGAACATTCTCCTTACAGCATGGTTCAAGTCTTCCTCCGCTGTAATCTCACTCAACTGAAGATTGAAACCTACTTCCCATGTCTCCAGGGCTTTCCGGGTGACGCCAGGGAGTTCATTCGAAGTATCCCTTCCATCGAAATATTGCATTTCAACCCTTTTTTCAACAAGGATGATACGAAGCTGTTTACTCTCCCCAACCTTCTCGATTTTGCCGAGTACTGTCCTAGACTCACGCATCTAGGGGTCTGCATGTCCATTTGTGAGGAAGGCTACACGGTTCCTGATCGTGTTGTACCGTTTCCTGCACTACAAGAGCTCAATGTTGGGTTTTCCCCTTTGGATTCCGATGAGGTTGAAGGCGTGGCTATCTTCCTTGCCCACGTACTACCGTGGTACTGCAATGTTACTGCAACAGCGACGGGATGGCGTAAGGGTAACTTTCATGATAATTGGCTTTCAGCGCAGAGAACACTATCTGCCTTGAGACCCCTTATGAAAGTTGCAGAACAGCGCGAGCGGGCAAGATTATCCTCGAACGTCGAGAAGTTTATCGTTCGGTAAGTAAGCCATCTGAGCTCAGAAGGGCACAATTGACTTGTGTGATGACATTCCTTTGCATCCCAGTAATAATCATGCTTGAATCTACACAAATTCTTCACACTCGTTATAGTAGATATAACATCTAATCTAATCAGAGAATTGAACATGATAAACGCAATCCCGGATAGAATTGAGCCACGTTTGAGCGCAACCACACACGATGGAGGAGCTGTCCGCTCTTGCGCCCGAGGACACACGCAGGAAGAATGCCCGTCTGCGAACATCCTACGCACCCAGTCTAAGCTCCACCCGTGCTGACTCGCCTTTCCGGTCCACCAGGTACGCTCTCCTCACTCATTCCGGACATCCATCTTCACGCAAGCAGGCC
Organism: Tephrocybe sp. 10521TJB; assembly: GCA_018221635.1. Taxonomy (NCBI): domain Eukaryota; kingdom Fungi; phylum Basidiomycota; class Agaricomycetes; order Agaricales; family Lyophyllaceae; genus Tephrocybe; species Tephrocybe sp. 10521TJB. The sequence continues at coordinate 44,121 of JABAJS010007611.1, forward strand.
CACCCCCGACCGCCTCGAGATAATCGCACCGACACCACGTCGCCACCTCCTCGAAAGCTCTGCCTCCCAGCATTGGCTCCGCACACCACCCCTCTCACCCGTTTCCTCGCGCGCCGCATCACCTGCCTCCACCATCTCTCATAACCCTAGGCGCCATTCCAGCTTTAGCGTGCTCCACGAGGCTAACTCGCCCGTCACCCCGGCGGCCCGGTTACGGGCTAGTGTGAGCTCCAAATCTCACGATGCGGCCAACGACGCGATGGGCCGGCGCTGGATCCGCTGGATGCACAGACGCAGCATGCGCGCGTGGGTCGTGCCTATCGCTGTGGGTGCTGCTGTGCTCGTAAAGATTGCGCTTGGGCTTGGGTCGTATTCTGGTCTGTATCTATATCTATCCTGCGCATTATAACCTAACTGACATTGTGCCGTAAATATTCAGGTCAGGATACACCCCCCATGTACGGAGACTACGAGGCACAGCGGCACTGGATGGAGCTTACGCTGCATCTGCCGTTCCGGCAGTGGTACACGTATGACCTGCAGTATTGGGGACTGGATTACCCGCCCTTGACGGCGTATGTGTCGTGGCTCTGCGGTGTAGTGTGGGTAGTCATTATTCATTGCACGCTCTCTACTCAAATTTAAGGGCAGGGGGTCATGGATACAACCGTCTTGGTTTGCTTTGGATGCTTCGAGGGGTTTGGAGACACCTGGTAGCAAGGCGTTTATGCGTATGACAGTGATCATGTCGGACTTGGTTGTCTATATTCCTGCTCTGGTCATGTTCGCCGCAACGTGGCAAGGGAGCCGCTCAAAACGAACACAGGTACGGAAATGGTCTCTTTACAGGATATGAATGCTCAACAGAGTCCGTCAGAACCTTGCTCTCCTGACGCTCCTGTTTCAACCAGCACTCCTTCTCATTGATTCAGGCCACTTCCAGTACAACTCCGTAATGCTAGGTAAGTATTGAAGTATTGAGGCTCTAAAGTCGTGTACTAAACGCGTTGACAGGCTTCACACTCCTTGCAATCAATTTTTTTGCTACGGGACAGGATCTACTTGGTGCTGTGAGCTTTGTGCTCAGCCTTGGGTTCAAGCAAATGGCACTTTACTATGCGCCCGCCATCGGGTCATATCTTCTGGCCAAATGCGTTTACCTTGGGTCATCTAAGGGGTAAGTGAACAAGCAGTTTCTGAATGAAAAAATACATTGAATTCTTTTCCTAAGGACTACACTATTTATACACCTGGCGTCTGTCACGGTTGCCACATTCCTTCTCCTCTTTCTGCCATTCCTCCCGCCATTCGCACCTTTCGCGGCTATACTCGACCCTATCACGCGAATATTCCCCTTTGGACGCGGTCTCTTTGAAGACAAGGTCGCCAACTTTTGGTGTGCGTCGAACGTTGTGTTTAAATGGAAAAACTGGGTCTCGTCCGCGTCTTTGGTCAGGCTATCTACGGCCCTCACCGCGCTGGGTTTCCTGCCAAGTGTCGTTGTGATGCTTCAGGCCGGGTTCAAGTCCAAGCTGGACTCTTTGAACGCCGAAGCTGTAAAAACAACTCAGACACCGTTCCTCCCACTGCTGCCTTATGCGTTGCTCAATTCCTCGATGTCGTTCTTCCTATTCTCGTTCCAGGTTCACGAAAAGACTATCTTGTTGCCTCTATTACCCATCACTCTCCTTCTCTCTGGGGCACATGTCGATTCGGCGGCATACTCGTGGGGCGTTCTCGTCAACAACGTCGCCGTTTTCAGGTAAGCGATATACATTACATTGTATGTCTTTGCTGCGCGCTAATTTGATTTGGAACCCGCAGCATGTGGCCGTTACTCAAACGGGATGGTCTCGGGATACAATACATCGCTACTTTGCTCTTGTGGAACAGACTCGTCGGACACAACCCATTTAGGGTTCCCCAAAAATCATTCATGCAAATTCTCTCTATGGTACGTAGGGTTTCCACCAAAGATCAATTTTATTTTCGAAAAAGTTTCTGATCATCCATCCCGCAGGCGGTGTACTCCGCTGCACTCGCACTGCACGTTCTGGAACTTTTTATTGCGCCCCCGGCAAGATACCCCGACATATACCCTGTACTGAATGTGCTGATTAGCACGCCCGTCTTTGTGCTGGCGTGGTTATGGAGTATGAAAAGTGGGGTAGAGGTTGGATGGGCATTGGGTGGGCTCGGACCGGCGAAGGCGGAAGGGGCGCGGCGATTATCGTTCAGCGAAAAAATACCTTCGGAGGGGACAGGGTTGGGGGTGGCGGGGAGCTACCGGCAGCTGGGCCGGGCGGGGAGTGTAGGCTTTGCGCAGAAACGGCGCGGGGCACACGAGAGCAGCCGGGCGTCGAGCATTGTGGGGGACTAAATGAATTATATAATATTATTTAATAATACAGCCAGGTGTGCCGATTCACGTGATTGAATGGAGATGGCTTGAGACGATCTCAAGTTTTACAGAAACAGGACTCTTTACTTCTGACTATATTCTGTAAATCTCTCTCTCTCTCTTTCTCATTATGCTCTCCGTCGCTCGCAATCCGCGTACTTCCTCTATTCCCGCTCTCCTCATTGCTCGCACTCTCGCCACTGAATCTGTACACTCTCCTGCAGATATTCCCCCGCCTCCGCCCTCCAAACCACCAACTAAACTCAATAAACCTCGCACATCCCTATATCTGCGCCCAAGACCGGCTGTCTCTCACCAGCACTCAGCGATACCTACTCTTCCTCCCTCATTCGGCCGCAACCAGCTTCTTCCTGTCACAGACAGCACGCGAGCACTCCTAGAGTCCATAGTCTCCCAGTTCGACGCTCCTATACGCTATGCCTTCGCGTACGGATCAGGTGTCTTTGAACAGGATGGCTATTATGACAAGCCGGGCCAGGAAAAGCCGATGCTAGACTTCATCTTTGCAGTGACACATTCGGCGCATTTCCACTCGATCAACATGCATCAGCATCCGCATCATTACCCTCTACATGCGCGCCTCCTTGGTTCGTCGTACGTATCCCGACTAGAAGAGGTCGGTCCTGGTGTCTGGTTTAATCCGTACGTCCCAATGGGCGGCGTGGTATGTACATTTGTCCCGTCTGGCGTCTGACTGACTGAATGACTGACCAATTCTACCCGGATCTCTTATAGAGAATCAAATACGGCATCACGACAGTGGACAACCTATGTTCGGACCTTCTGAATTGGAAAACCCTGTATCTCGCGGGGCGCATGCACAAGCCGCTGCGGATAATCAAGGACGACGCGCGTGTGCGCCTCACCCAGCAGGTCAACCTCACCTCCGCCGTGCGCGCCGCGCTCCTCACGCTCCCGCGCGAGTTCCCCGAGACCGCGCTGTTTGAACGCATTGCTGGCATATCATACAATGGAGACCCGCGCATGTGGCTGCCGGCGGAGAATAGGGGCAAGGTCGCGAATATTGTGCGCAAGCAGGGCCCGCAGTTCAAGGAGCTGTATCATAGGCTAGCGGTGGGGTTGCCTGGTGTGCATTGGCCTGTGGCAGAGACGACGATCAGGCAGGATACGAGCCCGATCGCGAGGGCGGCGCATTTGAGGAAGCTTCCGTCGAATATGTTGAAGGGTGTGAGGGAACATTATTCGAGAAACTCGGAGTTGTCGATAGAGGCTGATGAGAGCGCGTTTTGGCTGAGGCTGGCGGGGGATGAGAAGTTGCCGCAGGTGTTGCAAGAGGGTGAGTTTTTCTCGTCATCTCTACGTGTCAATGCTGACTGGTTTACAGAGATGGGAACCATTGTGCGGTACCCTGCTGCAGTGCAGTCGGTCAAGGGGATCGCGAGTGCCGGTATAGGAAAGAGCATGCAGTACAGTATGGCGAAGATCGGTAAATGGTGGGCAGGAGCGCGGTGAGTTGGTTGGTTGGCTTATGGCAGGTCTTGGAGCCACAGCGGACTAGGAGGGTTAGGATCACATATCTCAATATACATTCAACTTGTATCGTAATTTAGCATCAAGGTGTACCCCACAGCATACTATATAATTGTCAACGAATTTGCCTCCCCTGGAGCTTTCAGGTACCATGAAACACGATCGCGATCAACTCAATTCGGCTTAGAGCTGGAAGCCTAGAGCTTGGGTTCCTTCCCAGACTCTCACCAGTATACCGACTCTACACATCGACATGTCGTGTCCTGTTCACGGAAAAATATAGGAGAGGCGCATCGGCGGGTTGTCATGGTGTTCGAGGTCCGACTGCCGCAGGATCAACAAGTCTGAGAAGGCTGGATATATTCTTTCAACTTGAAATTTCAGCTTCTCCTATAGACCCGTTCTCTGTCTCTCCCAGCTTACACGCCTCCTTGCTCCTTTTCTCTCTTGCTTTAGCGCTGCACGATGTCGGCCCCGTCGTCGCCGCTCCTGTTATCTAGCAATGCACCCTATACAGAGGAGAACACCCAAATGCAACGCTCGCCGTCAAACTACCCTGTTACGAGGACAGTTGCTATCATCAAGACGCATGCGCTTGCCCATCGCTTCGAGATAGAGCGCAGAATCCAAGAAGCAAGCTTTGAGGTTTGATCAATTTCCCTCTGATCACTTCAAGAAGCTGCCGTTAACTTGCCAATTCATTGCCATTTCATAGATTGTCAAAGAAAGGCAAATGGAATTCGACACCGAAACGGACCCGGACACGCTCTATGAGCTCTTCGGAGACGACGCTACTTCCTTTTCCGAGTGAGCCCAATGCCATGCGCTGCCTGACCACCTGATGAAACTCAAATTGGCTTTATTAGGGGCCCTGTCTGGGTCTATGTCCTCGAACGCCGCCGCGCCGTTGAAGTCTGGATGACCCTCATGGGCGACGCAGACCCCGACGTAGCCCGCGCCGACGCGCCCAACTCTCTCCGCGCCCTCTTCGGTAAATCTCTCGCCCAAAACGCCCTCATGGGCTCCCCCGACGTCCAGACCGCAGAAGTCCAGATCGCCTCCGTCTTCGCCTCATCCCCGCCCTTCCCCACCACAGACCTCCCCTCAGACCACGACCGCTATGGCTCCATCCGTTCCCTCGACTCCACGTCCCTCGCTGCGCTCCAGAAACAGCTCCAAGCCGACGAAGGCTACGCGGCCTCCTCAGCGACGAACCCCTCTACCGCCGGCGGCCCCCGTATGTCCATCACTGGTAAATCCGCTTTCCGCGCGCGCCCAGTCCCAGCAACCACCACAGCCCCCGACATCATCCCGCGCACCACCCGCGCCGCGGCTCTGCGTGCAGGCGGCGTGGTCACAAAGAGCAGCTCGGGTCCACGTGTGCCGTTATCCAAGGAACGCCTGAAGCAGACGTTCGAGAACGTGCCGGGGCATAAGAGGGCCGAGACAATTGCGGTCGCGTCCACGGCTGCACCGACGATCGTGCCTAAGATGACGCGTGCGGCATCGTTGAGGCTCGGGGTTGAGCCGCCTACGCCTGTCAGGCGAAGGGCGTCGACTCAGGAGGGCACGCAGACCTTTGAGGGAGTGCCGGGGCATAAGCGGAGAGAATCTATCGCTGTCGCGTCCGTCAAGGCGCCTACGGTAGCTCCGAGATTAAACAAAAGTGCGGCGTTGAGACAGCAGAAAGAGCAGGGGCCTCCGTCGTCGTTCATGTGTACGTCCCCACGCCTTAAATTACGCCCATTCTTTATTGATATTACTTTCTCAGTCCGAGGTGCAACAACGCCCAAGCTCCCCGGTATGGCACGCAACACCTCAACAAGCTCCAACGGTTCCACAAAATCGACAACCACCTCTTCCCCCGCGACCACCTCTGCCTCTGCAGCACCACCACCGCGCCCCGCATCTCAGGCATCCCAAGCCGCCTCGGCCGCCCCATCGCGGTACGCAGTCAAACGGTCGTCCTCCGTGTTGGGTCCCTGCCCCTCCCTCGCCCCTCCTGCCTCCAACGCCTCCGATACAGACATCAAGCCTGTCACACGTCCACCGCGCCCGAGTAGCGTTGCCTCGCTCAACCCCACGATCCAGCCCCGCACGAATAGAAGTGCCGTGTTGCGCGCGGCGAAACAAGAAGCAGAGAATCTGGCGGCGGCGGCGGCGGCTGCGAAGAAGAAAAATCCTCCCCGCGTATCGAGAGTCGCGCCGTCGAGCTTCAAACCTATTGCTGTTTGAATTTTTTTTCTGTGTATCTTCAGTGGATCAGGATCGATCTTGAGATTTTGCTTTTCTTGGTTCCTTGGAAGACTGACTGACTTTGACCTGGTGTTATTTAAACATACAATCCGGTCTATGCCTCTTCTATCTATTACCCTGTTGTATGATCTTCTAACATATTTAACCCATAACCACACATGTATCCCTGGCTCTCCACTCCCTGGTCACACAATTTATTGTTATATAACCTAGGTATATACCACGTTCAGTACTCATCGAATATTATGATGCAGGAATTTCTGAAATGTTAGCTGAGCTCCATCTATAATTGCAGGTTACTAAATAAAATATGACTAGGAAAGAAGAGCGAAACACGGTATAACAAAGATATAATAGGACTACCATGCGCCACTGTGCCCTATCCAGTCCCGTAAGACCGTTGTCCGGTCTGTTCCGATCTCGCGTGTCACGTCAGCTTGTCGAGCTATCGGTAGAGCTTCGAAGTGACTTAAGAGGTTCCCGTCCAAGATACCTTTGGACAGAGGCTTGGATACAAAGTCATTCCGGACAATCCTAGAGCAACGTGGTCGGAGAGGGTTAGGTTCATTGAGTTGGAGTTACGTACCGGAATGCCTTGGGGTTAAGACCTGCCACATGTTGAACGTTGCGTGTGAGCTGACCCATGAGTAGTTGGAGTCGCTTGAACGCATGCTCGTCGACGGGTGTCAGGCAGCTGAGAGTGCCATCCGTGGACCCTACAATAAAATTAAATGAAGGTAGAGGGAGGCTGATGAGGTGGAACGAACCCATGATGAGTTTGGCTTGTGGTATCATGGGATCTTCGTTCAATCTTCGAGCAATGAGAGTCGATGCACGATATTCCGATTGACTGTTGAACTCTGTTCGGAGGAGCAGATGACGTCCATCCTTTGATTCGGGATCTGGAGCAAAAAATCAGAGTGTTGCAAGAACGACGGCAGGGGTACACGCACCGTGAGGATTGTACTCGTACAGACGCATAATTCCTTCTTCGTCCCCTGTCAATATCGCCAGCTGATTGTCGGCAAAAAAGAAATCAGCCTTCGTGACACAGACTCTCTGGACGTCTTTCGCTAGCAGGACGAGCTTGTACGGATCCTCCTACGACGGTATCAATAAAGGGCATAACAGAAATTGGAAAAAATGGACCTGGAAAGCAACGAAGGAAACACTTTTGACTGCATCACCCACCAACAATAGGTTCTTGAGGGTTTGCAGGGAGGTGACATACACCCCGACGTCCAAGAACGCAACTCCAACGAGGCGCTCGTCGGAATCAAAGGCACGAACGAAGATCTAGAGATATTTTTAGACTTACGTCAAAGAGATAAACGTCAAATGCTACAAACTTTTTGCCCCATAGAAGAGACAAGGTAACCACTGAAACCACAGACAGCCGTGACGGGACCCTTGGCATCGTCCCTACACCGCAGTCGCAGTTTATACCACCGCTTGGCCGAGAAGGCAGGGTCTGAAACCACTTCCACAATTTCAAAAATATATGTCTTTGTCTACATTTAGCTTGCACTTGTAATTCACATGGAAGTCTAACTCACCGCGCCTTTAGCAGCCAAATCTTCGCCTCTGTAGATAGTGGTTCCAACAGCGATAAATTCATTGCTCCCAGACTCTGTACCTGCAGTCTCTAGAGTCACCACAGCCATGTCGTTGATGAATTCATTCGTGGCGAACTCGAACCTACACAATTGTCAACGTCGCCCAGTAATTATCATAAACGCAACGTACCCATCCATCGTTACCCAGATGTCTGGTGAAATAAGCTCGAGGGTCGAACAGTCACATGAAGGATCCGAAACGTTGGAGGCTATGTGCCCAGCGGTGTGAATTCTTCTACGAATATTAATTAGGTTGTCGATCACTTACTTTCTGGTTCCCAGACCTGGTTACCATCCTCATCAAATGAAGCAAATCGGGCTTTCAGAGATGATGCAGCGACAATCAAGGACGTCGAAGCCTCGAAAAGGAGGTTAGAGTAGGATCGTCCGCGTGGAATGGTTCGAGACGGAAGAGGTCCGTCAAGCTGAAAGTTCGGTATCCACTCCAATAGACTTGGGCCCTGATGTGCTTGGATCAATATCGGAAACAGCTGCCACCAAGGGCACGCACCTCTTCGGAGTAAAGTAAGAAGTCTCCCTTCGACTCCCAAAGCGAGCATGCGGTGAATGCATGTACGACGCTGTGGCCCGAAGGATACAGCTGGACTCCTGATTTGTTCGTGGCGAGGATCCAACTTGGGCGGTCACCGGTAAAGAACACCCCCGAATACGTTGTTCCTGATGCAGGCGTAGTGACGAAGGGAATGAAAGAGCGCAATACGCGTTTATGCTCTGCAAGAATGCTCTTATCACTCTCTTCCGGGCGCTGAATCTCAAACGCCTTGGAAAGGATCTTGACAAATTTAATATCAAGGCTCGATGCACGGGGTGTGGTTGGAGCCTCTGGTCCTTGACCGCCTGCCAATGCCTCGTATATCGTCAGCTGCCCCGATCGCAGGAAGACCTAGTTGCACAAGGATGGTGGTCAGCTTCACGAACATAGAATTTTATCACAAAGGCGTACGAAAAGGTGTGGACGAGGCGCTGATTCTCCGATCGGTGCAAGCAAGATCTGTTCGATATCGAGATCCTGTGGCTTCCGGGGCGGATCTTGAGGAAGGGATTGAGCAGGTGGATCGTGGGTGTCAGTCAAGACATTCTGCAATGTGGCTAGCGTCGATGTAGAAAAGACCAGAGCCAATTTTGGGAGATTCCAAATCTGAAAAGAACTCCATTGATATTCGAGGCAAAAATAAATATCGACCCTACCTCCATAACACCCTGCGGACGAATCAAGATCAATGACTGGCCACTGTTGCCAGGATTGACAGCCGCTTGAAGTGTTGTTGTAGCACCATTCACGGCAACGGTACTCTGTAAATTTTTCTCAAACAGTCCCGTGGAGTCGATGTAGAAGCAACCAGTAAGATAGCGAGACGTCTATTGGGAGAGTAAGACTGCACATATATAGACTCGTATGGGTAACGTACCTTGTCGCCCATAGGGGACATATCTTTCCGCCTGATCTTTCCTCGCTCAGTCTCTCCGATGAAGAGACCGATAGAGTCATCTTCTCGCACAATAAGAACAAAAGGGTCGGATATGCTACACGCCCTGATTTTAGGTCGAGGCATGTTTCCGTCCATGTCCTTGATGATCTGCCTTTCTGTGCCATCTGAGGAATACGCAAATATGAACACGACAACAAGCTCCAGTCAGCTTGGAACAGCCTACCGGGTTCCAAAACTCGTATAGCATTTGTCACGACATGAAGAATCGCTGTCCGCTGGAAGAACGGAGCGGCGCCGATTGTGGTCCCTTGAATACGGGTGGTAATAGAGATGTCGGTTTTAGCAGTGCGTGTGGCGATCTGACAAATGCATCGCATGGTTGAGCCAAAGAAACACAGACCACATGAAAGTTACTTACGCGAGAAAGACCCGGAGAAGGGTTTACATCAGTGCTCAGAATAAGAGTATCATTTTCGACCTGATATGGGTCCATGGCATGTTCATAGGTGATTCCACCTGTCTTAACGGGCTGACGTATGGGCAATGACCACATCCCGCGAGCTCCTCCAATGGCATGAAGCTTGCGCTTCGTACGGATTGGTAGATCGCGCTGCCGGAAACGTTAGTTGTCAAATTGACATGATTTTTGTTCATAACTGACCTGGAAAAGAGTAAAACCTCCTAGGGGGCCAGAACCAGTTGCGGTAACTAATTCTGGCACAGGGCGTTCCTGTGTGGGCCAAATTAGAAATGCTTAATTCTGTACAATTTCAACAGGTACTTACCCCATTGCGAGTAAGAGAGAAAGTTATATCAGCTATAGGGCCATAAGATGGCAATGTGTCGCATAAGGACAGCCTAATAACTGTTCGGGTCTTCTTCGCTGCCTTGCCATTTGTGTGGCCGTTAGTAGCTGGTGCAACAACCTTAGTGTCACCATAGATATCTAGAGTATCTTTAGAAGCAGTAGAATTTAGACTAGAGGCGAATTACCGTCATCGTCGTCGTAGTCCATCTCCATCTGAACAACAACAGTCGGCGGACTCATTTCTTCATCCTCGTCAACATGTTCCTCGACATGTGCTGCATTTAACAGAACAGATGGGCCTACTGTGCTCCCAACAAATACGTGAGCGTCGGTGATGCGTCTTACCACAGTTGGGACTGTGGTCTGGGCAAGAGCAGCACCCATAGTCAATTTCGACACCGATTTACCATCAATAACGATATCAACGGGGTAGACTGTTCCATCTTTGAGAATGATGAATATTGTTTTGTCATCGACGAACGTGGCACGACAACCCTCAAGCTCGATATTGCGGTCCTGATGCTCGGGAGGGATGGGAGGCAAGGGAAGGTCACTGATTCGCGCTGGCCATCCATTGAGGGGCAGAACGACGCGGCGGGAACTTTGGTCGACATATATGATAGAGTTGCCCGAAAGGATAACGACGCCTCCGAGAGAGGGTGCACATGCCATGACGGAAAAAGAGTCGTGGGGTAAACCCTGCACCGAGGTAATAATAGGGTATGTTTGGGTGACGATGTCGAGTGTGAAGATGACAAGTCGTGCTGTGTCCTTGAATTCCTTCAATCGCCTGAAGATAGGTGAATTAATTAATTGAAGAGTCTTGGAGAGAGGCCGCTCACCCAGTCCATGTCTGCTGCGTTTGAAAGAGGATAGCTATGGTAGGCTTATTGAAGCCTGGTAGAAAGACGAAGTCGACAATATTGCGAATATTTTGTTCCACAGCGGCGGGGAGGTCTAGAATGAAACTCGGCGCGTATGGCACGTCCCTAAGTCGCGTCAATGAAGATAGTAGTGGAAAATATTCATCATGCATACCTCGTTTGGTCCTGATCCATGACATCAAGTTCTGCCTGTGTTTGGTAAAAGGGAAGGATTGCTAAAGTATCTTTGGGCAGTGACAAGGCTGAACAGCGCGACAGTGGATCAACACGAAGTTCGGCTCGAAACAGTGATGAGTCCAACGAAATCTGTGGCGTGTATTTAAGCAAAACTAGCCTCAGGAACTTTATAAGGACTGACCAGTTGTGGCGCCCGTTCGTATGTGTGGATAGACACAGTTATAAGGTCGTGAACCGCACTTGACCATTCGAGAAGAGCAATCTAGTTTGACTCAGAGAAATACTTGTTGAAAGATAGTTGCTCGCATACCTTCGCATCCTTGAATGACACCAGCAGCCTGTCAAGCTTGTCTTCAAGCGTTGATATGATTCTGACGCCCTCCATGCCAGTCACTATCCCATGTAGTCGATGTTCGCGCACCAGATAGAACCTGGTGACAGTGCGCACTGCTACATCGGCACTCTGGCTACTGGACTGTTGACGATTCGGTCAGCATGGCTCACAAACGTATGAACACGACCAAAATGTGTTTGCTGCACAAGTACATGAATCAAACTAATCACCTTGGCTATATTCACGAATCCTTCTCCCTGTTCATCCATCTCAACCTCGCCCTCCACTGCCTCCGTCCCTCTACGCATCTTCCGTCTCTGCCGCTCGTCATCGATCTGGGGCGGTGCTGGCTCCTCACGAACCTCAAATATGCGAAGCAGGCTCGACCTCGCAACGACCACGTTGCACAAAGCCCGTGCAGCAAATACGTGCCATGTCGTCACCTTCGGAGGTGTCGGTAGCTCCCCGAGAGTGGAGGGTATCAGCCGCAAACTCGTCGCAAACTCTACACCGCTTGGAGGAAGAATTTCTTGACGAAGAGCGTGCATGTTCCGAAGATATCAAAAACTTATACGGTAGAAATATTTTTTTTTTTCAGTTTTATCCTGGATTGGTATTGCCTGAATATAGATACCAGGTTATTGGGGAGGTGGACTGACTCGGGCGCTCTTGCAAGAGAGGTCAAGTGCCGAACTTGTAGAAAATGACCACCCTCACGTGAGCCGGCATTTTGCGTTGATCCCGGATCCGGCCTCGGAACCGCTGCGAACCACGGAAAGAGTGACGTGCGTGATCAACTCAACGTGTACATACTGTTCATCTCGCCACCATCTCTCATCGTAATGCCAGTTGGTATTGAAGCCTGGGTCACTCAAATTCCGCCTATTACGCGTGGCTGGCTCGCGTTGTCTGTCCTTACTAGTTTGGCTGTTGTATGTGTGGTGGTTTTATACAAAGATAATTAACCGTTGACACCAGTTTGCAGCAATGTCAACTAGTAACCACCCTGCAACTCTACTACAGCCCTAAAAGCGCTTTTAGCAATGCTCAGGTGAGTTCGGTTTATATAAATTAGACAGCTGAGCTGAACAACAATAGATATGGCGCGCCGTGACGACATTCTTTTACTTTGGACCGATATCTCTAGACTTCGTATTTCATCTCTTCTTTTTGTCAGTGCATTGAAATTATATGCTCTGTCAATCTAGTGCTTATATTACTCCCGCAACAGCATGCGATACAGCCGAATGTTGGAGGAGTCGTCATTTGCGAACCGTAAAGCAGATTACTTCTGGCTCCTCTTCCTCTCCTCCATTATGCTTCTTGTGCGCATCATTGCTTCTCTGAACAAATCTGATTCTAACGCGTGCTAACTCAGATGCTTTCACCCTTATTCAACCTCCCGTTCCTTTCCTCCTCACTTGCCTTCGTCCCGATCTACCTTTGGTCCCGTCGGCACCCTTCAACCCCCATCTCTCTCTTTGGCCTCTTCACCATCACTGCCCCATACCTTCCCGTCGCCCTCGTTGCCTTCTCATGGGTCCTCAACGGCACATGGAAAGCTGCGGCGGGCGACCTCGTGGGCTGCGCGGTTGGACACATAGGGTGGTTTATGCGCGACGTGTGGACTCGCGAAATGGTCGGTGGTAAGACATTCTTCAGTGAACCACCCACGAGACTGTCAGTATCTGTTGCTTGTGAATTGGGTTCCACACTGATTCAGAGGATTGCAGAAAACGGCTTTTTGGAGAAGCTTGAGCTATTTTGTACCATCTGTATATTAGACATCATTTTCTTTCAAAATGGAGACGATTTTGATCAATCAAAATATTTCTAGAACTGTCAATACAGCTTCGAGACCTCGGTGATTTATTCCACTTGACAAGGTCAGCAACGCTCTAACTCCCAAATCTCCCTGGTCCCGGGCAAGGTCGACCTCGTCCGCCGATGCAGATTAACAAAGGGAGCATGCGCGCGCATGATGTGAGTCGTTACTGGTGGGAAGACATACTCCCCCCTTATGTGTTTCTTCGCGCGATGCATCTCGTATTGCTTGACATGCACGGAGGTAGAGTCTTTGCTTGGTGAGGGAGGTGGACGGATGCGTTTCAGCGCCTCATGATCAGGGGGTGGTAAGCGCATTGTTCTCGGTGGTTGAAATGCAGGCTTTTCCCTGATGTTGTCGATTTCGCGGCTAATAATGATTAGTATAACTGTGGCCGAGATGCCTGCAATAATCATTTGCGGAAAATATCCGATAGTGTCTGACCAATGGGTAAATCATCAAGACCAACAACCATGGCAAGAATTGGACCGAACCGATTAAAACGCCTATTGGTGAAGCCGGTTGGATCTACATGGTTGATTGTATGGCATTGAATTTTAACTTACTATCGAAGCCTGGAGCATTTGGCATGCTGTTTCTCAGTTGGTGGATCGTAATCAAGGTCGTTCCGGCCGACAGTAAATATTTGAAGATATGTCGCACGTCGGTGAGCCTTCTGCACAGCATAACAAGCCCAACTGCCACATGCGCCATAAGCCAGTTGAGCGTGAAAAGTAGAAGTACGAAAATGCGCGCGGACGTTGAACGGGCCACGAGCATATCAATATCACGGCTAGGGCTTGCTACCAAGGTGTTTGTCGCAGAGTTTGAAAAAGAATAAGTTTCAGTATCGGTGGTGTCGATGTCGAAACTCGAGGTGATGTGGATGGTAAGAAGCTTTTGGATTGGGATAGTCTCGTTAGTAGAGGAGAGGGCACTAATGGTGCTAGAGAGACGGTACGAGTCAAAGGGGTACGTGCGAGCCTCGTGAACGTCGAGGACGTGGTCGCTATCAAATTGTACAAGGTTCGGTATGCTGTGGATTGAGGCGATGAGTTGAATACTAGTATTGTTACAAAGCTAGCAGTGATGCGAACCTTCGTCTGGAACCTGTATCACGATCCATTGGGATTTGAGCAGGGTCATAACTCGCAGCTGGCTCCAAGCCACTGTACTATGCATTCGGTGAAGAATTACTAGAAGACAAATAGATCACTTCACTTGTCCACAAAGATGCGCAAAGGCTGCGACGGCAGGCCACACGCCGCGTTTCCATGAAGGCCTACAGAATTGGAGAGAAAAAAATCTTGGCCACATGCGAGGATAGACCATCGAATGGTGATCGACGGCTCGTCCACATCGACGTCAATGCTCTCGCCCAGGAGCACTATCTGGTGAGAACCGTCAGCTGATTTCGAAATTTTGGTTGCATCGACGGACCCCTGGGTTAGATTTTGCGGATTTGATGAGTATTTTACTGGAATAGTCCTCATCGACATCAGCTCCAATGAAGCAGAGGGAGATGGTGAATATGAATATTAGAGAGACAACGATGGCAAGTTTAATGATGCTGGCACCACTAAAAGGCGATGTCTGATTTTTGGGAACAGATACATTGACCATTGGATTGGCTTCAACCCTTGGTAACATATGAAAGGAACGAGGAGGACGGCGATAGGGATGTCCTATGTGAAAGAGTGTAGACGCCCAGAAAGGCTGCACAGAGAAAGAGAAGTTGAATATCTGCTTGATTTGATTGCGACAGTACATATACCAGCAAGATATTGACGTACCAGAAGCTATCTTGTTGGTCTAGAAGACATCTGTAAGGTTAGACATGTAATTTCTCGACATCCATAGCCTACTTACGACCAAGTCGATCCGCATAAGGAAAGGGAGGCTCTCGTATACGGGAAACGCACTTACTTTGCGGCCATTTCAAGACGCAAAGAGAGCTTGAACCGGGCACCGAGAATTTAAATTCGACTTATACTTCACAAAAAGAGGAAGGTCGTCACTTCCAGGAAACAAGAGTCGAACAACAGAACTCTAAGACTCTAGCAGAGACTGCAGAGCAGTCACCTCCGACAGAGGCCCTCCTGCATCTCCTTCTAGCCCGAAGACCATCAAGATCTCGCGACTCATACTTAGAAACGCCCAAGCACGTTCATTCGCTGTTTGAGCTGCTCCTCGATCAGTTCCTTCGCAACTGACAAACATGTTCCACGCGGTCTTCGCCAACTCCAAGAGATGCATACCTTGGCAAAGTCATATATAGGTTAGATCCAAATGACCGCTCTCTCCATTAGCATCACTCACCGATTTGTGGGTAATTCCGTGGATAGATTAGAATATAAGCACCCAGCAATGTTATACCGGATTCCATAGCCAATTCGTACTGAGATCCATGGGACGATTCACTGAATGTTTCTGAGACAGTAGATATATATGTTTCATGGAAGACACAATGTAGCAGTCGTGGAATGGTGCCGCGGGGTTTCTCTGGTAGGGCCGTAAACGGTTTATCTAGGCCAAGAAAAGTACGAAGCAGTTTCGCCACGGGTAACAGCTCATCTGGATCGCTGGGGGGAGGTAGAATATCGCCCAGGCCCTTCAAATCGACACAGGAGGAACATGTGCATCTAAATCCGTACGTGAGCTCGAAAATCTGTTGTCGAGTCTGTAGCATCGCGGGATCCAGATAAGGAATGCATATCTGCCATGTTTTTTCAGCGCAATCTGGTAAGTCGCTGCAAGAAGACGACGTACCTCCTCGCCCTGCTGAATATGTCGAAGAGCCACCACCTCCATGATCACCCCTGTCGAGGTAAACAAATATCTCGTAGCGGCATTCGGATAACACGAATGATTGTAAAGACGACTGGCGAGAGGAAAGATACCATTGCCAACTGTGTTAAGGTGGGTATGAATTGCGAAGTTGTTGTTGCCAAATCTTGAATATAAGGATTGTGCAGTTTCCACTGATGCCATAGGTTGCAAATCGGGCAAAGGAAGTTTAAATTCGTTGGTCATATCGGGGCCAGGGAGCAAGGAGAGGAACGTAGACATCAGCGAGGATTCGCCTTTCTGTAATGAGGCTTCAGAAGTAGACTCTTGAGCTAAAACATGAGCAAGTAACAATGCATCGAGCTTCTCGTGAGTCTGAAGAGATTGGAATGTATTCGAAGAAGTATATCGGGGATAAATCTTGCAAATTTTCTTGTGATGAGCCTTCCATTGTTGAGCCTGGCCTACGTAATAGTTGACGATTACGGGGCTTCAAGCTTCAAGGCGGAAGTGGGAACTCACATTGAGTGCTACAATACCACTGTGCAGCACACCCTGTACATTTTCGGAGCTTCCTCTCTTCAGTGGCTACTCGGAAACAAAAGTCACATCTGTGGCCTTTCTCTGATAGTATTAGCACAGTTGCAAGTGCTGAGGCAACCGTGACAATAGACCCTTCGGGGATATTGTCGACAGCAACGGCGCGACTCCTAGCGGTTGGATGAAGTTCAATGCGCGCTCGATTTACCGAATTTTCCTGCATAATAATGTAGTTATGTCCTCTCGAAACCAGACGTTACGGGATATGGGCACTGTTGGGGTGTAAATTATTACCGTCTGGTAGCGCAAATAACAGGAGACATTTCAAAGTCCGACGTTTTCTAAATTAGGAAGGCTTTTCCGCTACCACCATCGAGGATAGACTCATCGACGCGTTCCCGGTGCATTACCCGACCTACATACTCAAAACAAAACATACGAAATTTTCACTCAAGATCGGTCCCTGTCCACCTGACTCAAATCAACATTGGGAATTACTGACAGGGCGACTGGATTCGAGTCTAATAATTGTCACCAGTAACTTCCGGGATCGGCCGACCGCAAGTTTCCTTAGCTATAGATATCAAATTGATAATTTAGCAACAAGCCTTGTAGAAAGTTTCTAAAATATCTATTCTGATCAAAGACGTTCGCATTGCTCGTGGTCGGTGCGCAGAGTCATGGCACATCAATATTAAATAAAATAATATTGAATCTGAGGTGGCGTATTAAGATGACGCCTACATATCTATACTTGCGCACATCTTGGGCACTAAGAGTCCCAAATAGCTCCGAATGCCGGTATTCCCCTGCTCTCCATCCCATATACAACCTTCTCCGTCAATTTTTGGTTCGATATGATAACTACTGCTTCTGCATCAAACGCCTTCACCATGCGATAAGTCAACCTGACCATGTCTGGTTTTCCCTGGATTCTCGTGTCTTTCATGATAATGAGTTAAACGTCCACAAAATTGGCAGGCTGGTTGCTTACTATATAAAACAGCATCCGGGGCGGCTCTAAGGATGCTGTCTACCATACTATTTCCAAATGTTTCGCGTACGTTTGGGGCGGTCCATAGCAGCCGCATGGGTACTTTTCCCTCCAAAATTGCCGACATGCAAGGCCCGATACCTGAGCCAGTGGCTACCACGATGATACGACGGAATAAAGGAACTATGCGCATTACACCAAACGTCGGAATTCCACGAACCCACATATGAGTGGGAGGTTGCGTAATTTGTTGCGCAGTCCAGTCGCCTGCTTTGCTAACGATCAGAGAAAACCCGGCAATCCCAGGTTCTGTGACTGTCGCAAACCCATGCCACTCGATCCAGGGGCTATGAGATAGTCGAACAAAACTACCTGTTTTGGGAGTCACTGGCGCTAGTCATTAGAGGGATTATTGGATAAAACTCGGAAATAAAACGTACCGTAATCAAAATATAATCTGACTGCATGGGATGAAAGAACTTCGGCACGGACTGATACTCGGCGAAGCCTGAGCCATGGGAGTATGAGCGAGACTAAAGCAAAGTCAGGAGGTGAAAGATTTGGACTGATAACAACGTTACCTGTCAAGATAACCAGAAGCCAAAAAGCACTTGACGAAATCAAAGCGTAAGAGAAACTTTGCCCAGGCCGTTTGTGGTCATTAGTAAGGAAGACGATCTCAAGTGTGGCGATGTCAATATTGGATCCTCGATGTCCTCGACAGCATCCCTCACCTGAGCCCATACAAGAGCAGTCGCGGCCCATCCCATAAAACGGTGGCTTATTTCAAAAATATCATGGTAGCGGGCGCGGAAACTCGGATGAGCCAATAGAAGAATCCCAAAAAGCAACACAAGAATAACGTAAGTCACGCCCATAGTCGCAACAGATATCTAAAGATAAGGTGGGATTCAGGTCTCCGGGTCATCATGATCAATGGTTTGACGTTAC
This sequence comes from Tephrocybe sp. 10521TJB, assembly GCA_018221635.1. Classification (NCBI taxonomy): domain Eukaryota; kingdom Fungi; phylum Basidiomycota; class Agaricomycetes; order Agaricales; family Lyophyllaceae; genus Tephrocybe; species Tephrocybe sp. 10521TJB. The sequence continues at coordinate 62,657 of JABAJS010007611.1, forward strand.
CCGACCCCCTTGCGCCATCTCGATCGTGCCTTTGATGGCAAAGAGTACAAGCCAAAGAACGCCAGACACTCCACATCCGGAATGAAAACCGCCAATATGATATACTTGAGCACAAACACGGCGTATTGCCATTGGCCAACTATTGGGATCATAACATCAGGCACATCTGTCAATGAATAGTTATAAAACTTACGAAGACGGGACGGCTGTGAGGGTCGTGAAGAAAGCATCAATCACGTAGTCCTGCCGCATGAGTATGGCCACAAAAAGATTTGCAATGATTACTTTGCTGATATCAACCGCATTTGCTTCATTGACTATGGCCGCAATGAATATTCCCAAATTGGTCAGAAATACTAACCCAAATAAGCGGCGATATAGGTAGAAGATCTTGTGGCGCAGGTTACGCATAATCCTGCCGTGGTTTTTTTGAGGGAGAATTTCTTGATGATAATCCGCCCAAATATATGACTGGTCCTCCAGGGAAGACATACTGATCTTTTCGTTGTCGAGAGGAATACTGATGACCGTCTCGTTGCCGGAGGCTGTGTCGAGGGAGGAGTCAGAACTCGTGGTCAGAGGCAACTCTACCACAGCAGTAGAGGGGTCGAACACTCCTGAAGCCGACGATGCCGACGAGACTTCACTGGCGACACGATCTCTGGCTATTTTCTCAAGTGCTTTCTTGTCAAGTTTGCCGTTGCTGCTAGCTTTGAGAAACCGACAAACAGCCTCAGAACAAGAAAGCTAACCTAGTTTTTGGGAAGTTATCGAGGGTAATAAAACGGGCGGGGACTGCATAGTACGGCTGCACACGAGCAGTGGCTTCTTTGATGCGCGATATCTCAATGGTAGAAGGAGCAAAGAAGCCCCATAGAACCTCGTCAATCAGTATTGCACATGCGACCTCTACGCCGCGACAGGTCTTTGTCATGATATTGATTTAGTAATTGATCTTGGATAGGCTATATTGAGTTCTTACCTCCATAGCGGCAGCGACACCGTCTAGCTCAACACGAAAGCCCTGGAGATGCCGGGGGGTCAGAACTTCGTTAGCCAGTCTCGTGAAATGAAGCACACGTGGCTGACTTTGATTTTGACTTGATGATCAATTCTACCAAAATGTTCTAAGCTTCCGCTTTCGTTCCAACGGCCGAGATCACCTGTGTTGAACATGAAAGAACTACTATACTCGTTCCGGTTAGGTAAAAACAATCACTCCATAGGATTTACTACTTACCCGTCGTTCAGGAAGGGGTCAATCTTGTATTTTTCAGAAGTTTTTTCAGGTAGATTAAGGTATCCCTGAGAGACACCAACACCACCAGCCCACATGACGCCAACCTCGCCGATTTTAACAGGATGTAACTGCTCGTCTAGTACGTAGACAGTGTTATTTGGAGTTGGGCCGCCAACTCCGAGAGGTTGTTGAGGGCGGTGTAGGTGCATAGTATTGACGATGGTGACCTGATAAATTTAAACTGGAAGGTTCTCTCAGCGAATTTGCAAGGACAGCGTACCTCAGTAGGACCACAACAATTGTAGAATTCAACCTTGTGTGACCATTTATCAGCTAGAGCTGAAGACAGGATCAACATGAGATAGACCATTGATGTTCCTAAGCCTCACCTATGGGACAAGGCTCACCAGCAACCGCGACCACTTTGAGTGTTCTGTAATCGTCTGGATTGTGGCGGGATAGCATGGAAGGCGTCGCAATCACGACATTCACAGTCTGCATGACTGAGATCCATTCATTCGAAGTTCTGCCTCTCAGACACAGTGTGCTGCCATTGCACAAGCTACCCAAAATTTCCTATTATAAGATGAGCATCAACTTGGGAGGCACTGCTCAACTGTTGAAGACAGACCCATGCAGCCATATCGAACGAAATATTCATAAGTTGGGAAACTCGGACTCCAGGGCCCATGCCCAGGCTTCCTGGAGCAAGACACACAACTGTTCACAAATGAACATATGAGAATATGGTAAATCAACATATAGGCAACTGACGATTAACTATATTCGCGTGAAGCACGACAACGCCTTTAGGAATGCCAGTAGTTCCTGTTCGACGTTAGCCGCCATCAATCAAGAGAGAAAGAGCATCATACCACTGGTATAGATGATATATGCGGGGTCACTGGATGTCGAGAAATCCTCTAATTTACTCGAGACTTCTTGATTGACATCGTCTTCCAGGTAGAGGGTTGGGGTCTCGCTAGCCCGCTCAGAGAATTTACGCTGCACGAGAACAAGAACAGCACCAGAATCACGTAGAACATGTTTGAGCGTGCTGTCGGAGACGACATTTCCATCAAGGGGTATATAAGCTGCACCTGCTTTGAGAACAGCGAGAATCGCGACAGCCATGGAAATTGAACGTTCAACCAAAAGGCAAACCCGACAACCAGAAACGACCCCTTTACTACGTAGACGATTCGCAAGATGATTGACCAGACGGTCCAGTTCGATGTAGGTGACTGTCGTCTGTAAGTCCTCCACGGCGACTAACTCGGGATGATTACGAACGTTGTACTCGAAAGCATGGTGAACACAAGCGAAAGGAAGAGGTCGTCGTTCCCCTAATCCATACGCAGAAAACAAAGAACGATCTTTAGAAGATAGGGAGACCAGCATATCCTTGTTGAAGGCCGGAGAATGCATCGCTGGTTGTGTTGGAGTTGATGACGGGGTCTGCAGTCATTTTGAGGGGCCCTTGTCTCTTTATACTGGTCACAAAATCATACTCAGGTCGATGAGGTCGCAAGCCGATAATCGACCGTCAATTATTCAGCCTTGAATGGCCACGACGGTACTAAGATGGCAAGTCTTGGCGGCGCTAGTTTGAGCCCCAACTCCAATGGCATGCGTCTCGTGCAAGGAGACAAGGGAAAAGTGTCCTCCAGTAGGTTATTGTAAAACCGAGAATAGGTGACACATGAACATGGTACCGAAGTGCACCTCGTGGCGCTACGACTTCAATCCGAGGTTTATCAATGCGGTTTGAACTTTCCTGTCCTAGTTAGTAAAACATCAACAAAAGGAACGCATTCGTGAATGAGAACACAGGCAACGACAAAGCAGTGCCCTGGGCTACCCCGCTGAGGGTTTGATGAAACGGGAACCCTCTTGGACTAGATCGGGTCCACCAAGGAGACTCAAGGGATCTAACATCGGGGGAAGGAAGGAAAGGAAAGTTTTTACCCGGCGTGGTAGATATTTTTCGATAATGGCGGACGCCGGATGATGCCCGTCAAGTTGATTAGATCTGATACAAGTCTAGCATTAGTATAGTCGAACGCTTTGAGGGCAAGTAAATTTCGAACCGATTGAGAACGGTGGCATATGACCCGCTGGGGTCTGCTTGAAGCTCTCAAGCCTGAACCCCGAAAAGGGGACCGAACACTAAAGCTAACTACAAGGAAATATGTGTCTGGGGTAGTATGACCCAATGAGGAGGTATGATATGTTCTCAAGTCCGTTGAAACCCTTGAAGAGGGGCCTAAACTAAAGCTAACTACAAGGAACTATGTGTAGGTATGATGATGTAGAATGTTCATGTTCTCAAGCCCGAAACCCCCGGAGAGGGGCCCCCACTTAGAGCTAACTATACAAAGAACTATGTACAGGTATGAGCAGGTATGATCATATAGAATGAAATAGCAGGTGGGGATGTAGACGACGCGATGTAAGATTTAAAACGAAAACTGCGCGAAGTGTAAGACAACCAGGTATCTAAAGCCGCGCCCGCAGGAATGTATCTATGAGTGAGGGCAGACTCGGTAGAGGCTGTTTGCAACGATTAGATAAAGAGAAAGAGAGAAAGAGAGAAGGAACTCTAGATCAGAATTAAATAACCGCGGGCAAGCACTCCTCACTAGGTCGTATACAAGGTCAAGATGCGAAAGTGATCATGCAGGCGCTGTGCTAGTAGTCCTTGTGAACAATCGCATCAAGATGTCAGAGGTCAAAGAAGTCTAATGTAAAATACTAAGCAACAAGTAGTAGAGTAACAGGTGAGATATTCACAAGAATGACAATCTTCTATCTAAATCTCTGGCGTTCGATAACAGATTTCTGGCGTGAATCTCTAGAAACTCGCCTGCCGAATATATTACAATTAGTATCTACGGTACGAAAAACCGGACGACGCACCAGTAATACTCCATTACATCACTTTGACCGAGCTTTCGGAGAAAGTTTTCGTCATGGGTGATAATGATGAGCTGAAAGTTGGAATGGCTCTTCCTTTCATTGATGATGCTACAACACACAGGTTAGAAGCGCTACATAAAGTCGTCGGTCATTTCCATGACTCACTCCACTAGGCTGGCTGCCAACGCATCGATATTCTCAGTGTCCAACGCGTTCGTGGGCTCATCCAAAGCAAGGATACCGCAATTCTGGCCGAAAGAATCCGAAAGCGCAAGGCGGATAATTATAGAGGCAAGCATTTTCTGGCCAGCCGAACATCTGCCACGCATGTCCATTTCAACTTGGTCCTTGGTCATGACCACCTGGAGATAATTAGAAAATGCCGAAAATTTATGACCTGAGGCATACTCGATAGTTGTATGATCGTTTAGAAGCGCCACCTTCAACATCGGAGCGTATTTTTATTCCGTCGATGTCTAGAAATGATTATATTAAGACTACAAGTGCCTAATTCGAAAGATGCCGCACGCACCTGTCCCTTGGTAGGTTTTGTTCCATAGATGTTTCATTGTGTCATTGACTTCCTCCATCTTGAGGCCATGATATTTCATAATTGCACTGAAAGCTGTTTAGTGCGAGTACGGACTTCGTCGAGGATCAAACTGACTTGTCCAACGCTTTAGCATACTTTTCCAGGTCACTGTTGGCCATATCCGACATCTGTCAGCTATATCAGCCAACTCTTGCGATTATAGTGATGCATCGTACCTTGACACGAATCAACTGATCTGTATATTTTTTGTTGATATCTTTGAACTCCTTAAGATCGATTTCCCAAGCCTCGAGTTGAGACTGATGTGAGCTGACTTCGCCGGCAAGATGAGAGTACTGAAAGATGGTAAGTAATTTTTGTCGACGCAGAATTCTATACTTACGTCGGTATGAAGCTTGTTCTCTTTCTCCTTCGCCTTGGTATACTTTTCTTCAAAGTTGCGCTTTGCTTTGGCAGCTTCCTCCATATCGTAGGAATCCATCTCAGCCTGCGTCTCGATAATCTCTTTGGCTAGCTTTCGGACCCTGATATTGTCCCGATAATTGGCGACGGAAGCTCCACTAGCATTGATCTCCTTGTCGATCGCTGCTATCGATGTTCTCACTGATTCTATCTCCAAAACAAGTCTCTTTATCTCTGTGTCAGTAGTTTCGATATTCTGTGCACAGTCGTTCAATTGACGCGCTCGCCGGTCCTTCACATATCTTTCAGGAAACATATCAGATGACCAAACCCTTGAAGCAGGCTAAGAAGCTGACCGTTCGACACCCTTGTTAATAAGAGCTAATTTATCAGCACTTGAGTTAAACTCTTGTGCAGCATGTTGAGCATGAGTAATATTAGTATTCATGTCGTTCTGCGACTTGCGTCGCTCTTCCTCCAATGCATCAATTGGTGCACGAGCTTCCGAGATGCTGACATCAAGATCCTGCAGTCAAGTTGAAAAGGAATCGTCACTTAATTGCATCGCGAAGGCTTACTTTCATCCGTGAGATAGAAGTCGCAATTTCCTGCTTCATCTCCGCTATACTTTTTTCAATCTTATCCTTCTCCTTGGCTTCGTTGATCAGATCTTTCTCCTTCATTTCCATCTCATGGATGCTATTCTCGATAAGACGGAGAGATTCCTTCTGCCTTTCCCGTTCCGTAGAAATCTGCGACTTATCCCGCTCAAGAGACCGTCTGTTTGAATGTTATAAGGCAGCCAGGGAAGTTAGAAGGAGGCTCACAATTCTGTTTTCACATCGTCAAGGTCCCTTTGTACATCATCAGCCGTTTTAATGGATCCAGAAGCCTGCAGGTCTGTTTCATAGTTGGCAACATCATCCTTCGCTCGTGCAACTTCACTACGCAGTCTTGTGACCGTCTTGACATGTTCCTTGAGGAGACTGACGTCCTTAAGCTCCCGTTTGACGGTGTCAAGATTTTCAATCGCCTAGACGCGGGTGGTTGGTATAATCTCCCAGAAGACAATTGATTCATACCTCTTCCGCTTCACGCGTAAGATCCGGGTAGGCATCTTCGAGTTGCTTAATCTCTTTTTCCAGAGCGGGCAGGTCTTTGTTTTTGAGCTGATCACGGGCCGCCTCAACTGGACGCAAACTCTGCAAGCGTTCAAGCTCAGTCTCCCACTCAAGCATTTCGCTTCTGTTGTCTGCGATAGCCTTGGGGGACGCTTTTTTCATCATTTCTCGCATCTACACATATCGAGATTCAGATGTCGACAGGTTCAGTATAAGCATCTGCGAACTCACATATGCCTCAAATACAATAAATTCCTCATCGCTTAAATGTCGGTTGCATGCAGTGCACAACTTCTTTTGCTTTCCCGTGCGCAAGAGAGACTCGTATATGGCACTTCCTCCGCTCAAATTACCATCCGTTCTGCGTAAGAAATTAAAAAGTAATCCAGAATCGAGAACAAAATTTCGCACTGTTTTCGATGTCCAACTTCTCCAGCTGCATCCTTAATCGCAGCTTCCAACGATTCCGCCTCGGTGACCTCGTTCTTGAGTCGCCGCTCCAATTCTACAATAAATTATCAACATATTGAAATGCAGTGGTAGTTATAAAATGTACCTTTGAGCTCATCTTTCTTTGCTTTGAGTTGACTTTTTACGTTGTTGATTGTAGCTTCTGCTTTTGAAACATTGTTATTTGCAGTGTTGGCCAATCTCTCCAGCTCCTCGTGTTTCTGTTCTCGGTCTCTGAATTAAGTGACAGTCACCAATCATTCACAGCCGTGATAATTTATAACTGACACTGAGAGGCGATTAACCTCCCGCTCCAAGTTATCAATCGTGACGTCTTTTCCTTTGGTCAGCTTGCGGATCTTCGCGTTTGCAAGTTCAAGTCTGGAATTATTAAGGGAGGTGAGCTCCTTCAGAGTATGAATGTATAACATACGTAGTTAAAATGTCTGCACCCTTCGTTTTGATGTCTTCCTTCGCCAAGTTCAACTTTGCCCTGACATCAGACTGCAAACCTAGGGTCCTCAACTCGTTGTTTAGCAGCTCACGCTGGTCTTCGAGAGTTTTGCATTTGCTAACGACCTCGGTCAGCCGTGCATCATACTGAGCTGCGCCCATCTCGGCCTTGTGCTTTGTCAAACGTGTTTTCTTTTCATCCATGTCACCTTGAAGTGTCTTCAGTTGGGAGGGAACGACAATGAGGTTCTCGAGTTTGCGTTCGTCTCTCATAATGGCCTTTTGCCGTTCATTCTGAAACGCAGTCAGCAGTTGTCGCCGATCAGAGAAAAAGCCATACGTTCTGCTCTCGAAGGTTGTCCTTTTCGAGTCTGTGTTTACTCAGTTCGTTATCCAGCATGCGTTGCTTGCGAGTGTACTCCTCAGTTTGGGCGCGAAGATCCCCCTAGCGTCTATCTATTGAGCGACGGAACAGAACGAAAAAGTGCGAGTAACTCACCTGAAGTTTTTCTAACTCCATTCTGTGTTTGTTTTTTGTTTCGCTGAGCCTCGACAAAAAGTCTACCACTTTCTCGCGTTCCAAAGGCGATACGTTGAAACCCTTGATACCATGTTTCTCGCTGATTTCATGTATTAGCTGTTCACGTTCGGCTAGCCTTTGGTCCTGAGCCTGTATTACCATTTGGTTAAAATGAGGAACAATGGTATAGAAATGACAAACCTCGGCTTCCGTGACCAATCCACCATGCTGTGCAACAAGTTCAGTGTGTTGTCTCCTTGTGTTAGCTAGTTCGTCCTCAAGATCTTGTCTCCTTGTGTCTTCTACGCGTTTCCTCTGTTTTTCAGCGTTGATGTGATCGTCAAAATGACGCAATCGCGTTTCAAGTTCCTGGTCAGTCCCTATTGAAGGTGTAAATGAAAGAGGTAGCCTCAAGTTTGGAAGGCACAGACCAACAATTTCTTGTAAATTGAGTTTCGCATCATCCAAATCAGTTTGAAGCCGCTTCTTTCTCTCGTCTAGAGATTCAATCTTCAAATACATCTCTCGGAACTTCGTCGCATAGTCGTTAAACTTTTGGTTGGCCTCGACGAGGGTCTCATATTCTTTCTTGGTTTCTTCGTATTCCACTTGTTTCTCAGCAATAGTTGAGTTTAGATTAGATATCCGCTCCTTCAGTTTGTCCGCATGGGATTTCTCGCGAGCAAGACTTTGCAACCGTTCATTTTCGGCCTTCAGGTCAGCAACACGGTCTTTCCTGAGACCTTTGATATTGTCCAATGCTTTAGTATAGCTGGAGAAGTAATATGAGACGTCGCGTTCTGTTACAGTTATGGGCACCAAACGCACCGAGTTGCCTCAAAGATATCGTCGAACTTCTTCTTCAGCGCAGACGGTTCAGCAAGTGGCCAGTAAGAGTCTTCCTGGTGACAGAATATAACATTCTCTAAAACGGCCTTGGAAACCCCAAGCAGTTGCGGTATCTCAGTATCCATTTCGGCGCACTTGGTAGATATGACGCCTCTCTGTACCACCTCTCAGATCGATACATACGGTAGTATGCAGGGAAAAACGTGCCTTGGTACTCTTATCTGTGTTTCCATCTGCCAGCGCCAATATGCTTTCGAGAGTCTTCATGGTGAAGCCCGTGGTCTTCTTGACTGTAACGCTCAAGTTCCTCACGGCCAGCATTCGCGTTCCATTGGCAGCATGGAAGCGCAGTTTGACTTGAGCTTTAACCTCCTTTTCGTTGGCCATCTTTGGGTCATGGATAAAAGCGCCTCCACGAGTGTTTGGTGGCTGGTCGCCTGTGGTTGCATACTTCAAACATTCGATTATTGTAGTCTTGCCACTTCCATTGTGTCCAACAATCACGGTCACTGGAGAGAAGAATTCGATAACGGATATTTGCTTGTCATCGAAAGACCGAATGCCCCGAATTGCGAGTTTGTTCAAGGATGCCATGAGTGGCAGGTCGGCTCTCCGTCACACTTTGACGCGACAAGTCACGTTGTCATACTTAATTGATTTGTGACGGACCTCATTCGTGATTACGCATATTTGTCTGCGCCATCTCAGTTTTCGGCTCACTGCGCCAGCAGCAGAAGCATAAAATGTTCCCCATCGCCCGCGCCGCTGCCAAACGGGCACAGGCGGCCACCACCTCTCGTATCTCCTCTAGATCCTTTGCGGAAGTCGTTCGAGCTCCTGTTCCAAACTCATTGTCTCGACGCCAACCACAAAGACTCTCCCGGATTTTAAAGGAGAAGGTTTCCGTACGAGAGGACCATGGTCTCTACGGTTTCTTCAGGCAGAAGGAGAACGCACATGAACTGGCTGGAGAAGCAAAATACGAAGTTGTTGAGAGTCCCCAAGACAGGCAAAAGCAGACAGGTGAATTCTCGTTTACCATTCAACCTTGTAACGCTTTAACATCTTTCAGGAAGGTCATGGAGAGCGTCCGAGTTACGACTAAAAAGCTTCAAAGACCTTCATACTCTTTGGTATATCCTCTTGCGTGAGCGTAACCTATTGGCTACACAGAAGGAGGAGACGAGGCGAATGGGCGTGTCGGATACCTCTATGCAAGTATCTGCCATGAGGGTATACCATGTGAGTCCTTATGCTTCCTTTTTTGACATGTAATTCAACTTAGTACAGACCCGCAAATCAATGGCGCGTATCAAAGCCGTTTTGAACGAGCGGCGATTGGCGTATGAGGGCGCTATCAAAATTGTAGAAGCAGAACGAGATGAAAAAATCGACCAAAAAGTGCAAAATTCCATGCAGGCGGAGTGGAAACAAAAAGCTCGACATCTCAACAAGAGGAAGGCATATCTAACTCGAAGGCTTGAACTGCAGGCGAAGAAGGCTGGTCGAGGCGAGGTCACAGAAAAGCATGCGAAGGAGGGTGCGAATGAGCCCACTTCCCCGAGTATGGATGGAACGGCGAGTCAAGGAGAGGCCACAGAAGAACACGCGAAGGACGGTGCGAATGAGCCCACTTCCCCAAGTATGGATGAGATACCTGAGTCTCACCAGGTCCCCGACTCTTCACCTGTTAAGGAGCCTTCCAAACCTGAACCCATAAGAGTTGGCGGATTTCTCATTGATAAATGACTGGACATAGATGGATGCAGGTGTTGTTATCACGGCGTCCTGTCTACATTACATATACATAGCTACATTTTATAAGATAATAGCTCATTTTTTATATTCAAGGTTCTACGGATGTGTTTTGGGAAGAGCGGCCGTTTTCCAAGCTTTCTCCCATTCAATCATCTCGGCAGATACCCAACAATCCGTGACCCCAGCACTCTCATACATCTCAATTTGGCGACTACCTTTCCGGAGGAGATGCTCGATGGCAGTGATGTTCCGCGGAGATATTTTTGACGCGTTAGTGCGGAAAGAGTACCGCACGAAGAGTAAGAATTTCGGACGTGTTTTCTCAGGCTTGGAGTGCACCATTCGCAGAGCCCTACAGAGTTCTGACGTTAAATAGCACAACGCAAGCTATACGAAACTTCGAACCGTCTATAGAGAGCCAAAGCATCCTTCTGGAGTCCTGACTTCCGGGGTGACATGGCTGTCGGAACGGAGGATTTGTTTTGACCTATGGTCCAAGCCAAATATAGTGGTAGCCCAGCCTTCACCGTTTTGACTGTAGACCGTGATGTTCGCCACTATACCTGTTTTCTCTATCGTTTCTCAGCCATTCAAGCGGTCACAATTTGGCCTGTTCCAGGGAAAGACTAAACAATACGGCAACAATGTCCCCTTCTCGAAACACAAAACACGACGTACCTGGCTCCCGAACGTGCAGCACAAGCGGTTCCCCTCTGAGATTATGGGCGAGGATGTTCGAGTAAAAGTCACCACCAGGGCTTTAAAAACAATTAAAAAGGTTGGTCATAACATCATTGCATTTGCACACATCTAATCAACAATGCCGCAACTTCAAGTACGGTGGCCTCGATAACTATGTGGAAAAGTCTAGCGCCAAGATTCTTGGGCATGAAGGCATGCGACTCAGACTGCAGATACGGGAGCATGCTGCTCAGCAAAAGCGGAAACCCTCCCTCGAGGCGGATCACCCCCCAACGATAGCAGATGCACGTCAGGCAAGGGAACTCACGATGAAAGCACTAGGCCTCAATTCGTTACCTAAGTGCGCAAACTTACCTCTACCTCCATATTTAACTTACTGACAAGTGTGTTCATGGTCAGTGCTCGGCAAACTATCGCCTTCTTGAATGAACAAAAGAAATCGCTACCTACAATCTCTCAGTAATACGTAGCGATTGCCTTGCCGGGAGCTCCACATCAAAAACACCGCTACACCCTTAATAATTTCATGACCTCGTGACCTAGGACTGTCAGTATAGATCCCATACCTCTCGAATTCATTTATTTCACCCAACGTCGGTCGTTGTGCTGCAAGTCCGACCCTCTGACTTGCTTGCTTCGCATACCATATGGGTGTTCTCTGGACGCCTCTTCGGTACGTAGATACAGGTGGTTATGAAGGTTATGAAGGTTCTGCAACCGAAAAGAAGGATAGAAATGATCATGACATTGACAGATGATACAAACAAAACCACAGAACTCCCCCACTACCACGCATTTATGGCATGGCTTCTAGATATATAAACAAGCCAAGGCAAAATCGAAGAGCATCTTTCCTCCCTTGATCATGGCCGTCCACTTTATTGTCGATGACCAAAACCCAGACATCGAATATCTCTGTTCAGTAACGAAAGAAACCGTATCTGGAGCCTATTTCAACAAAACCTGGACTACGACAGCTGACGACCTGTGCCAGGATGAGTGGTTTAGGTACAATTTCTATGGTACGCAGAAGTTGTACATTCATCATCTTTCAATGGTTTACGGGCATTTCAGGCACTGGGGTGGAAATCGTCACTTTCAGCCCGAGTCTCCAAAATTACTCGGTTAAAATCGACGAATCACTATGGGTAATCGAAAAACAGTATGGAGGCTTCCACTCGCCGTTGCTCGCAGATGGTCTTCACACTTTATCCTGTGCGGCAGGCACGTTGGAAACTCCTGCCTTCGACTATCTGGTTGTAGAAGCTGGATTCTCCACCCCTTTAGAAAACCGCACTATCATTGTCGACGACACTGACCCTGGGTTAGTGTACAGCGGCAACTGGATTACCACTGAAGTACTACCTTTTATTTCTCTCGACAAGTCGACAGCTCCCTACCAAAAGACAAATCACTGGAGTACATCCTCAGGAGATGCCTTTCAGTACCGTTTTTCAGGTCAGTCTGGCCTTCCGGGTTAAATCGCTTGTTTATGATAGCTGATGCTATGCTCAGGTAGCTCAGTGGCTATATTTGGGTCCTTCGCCAATTTTACTGCAGGTCACAACTTCTCAGCGACGTACAATCTCGATGGTGTATCAACGGTCGGATATTTGCCGGATGGAGCCATCGATGCGCTGCCTATGCATTGTCTATTTTCAACTAACTCTATCTCTCCTGGCAATCATACCCTTTCTGTCACCATAACACATATCTCACCTCCCTTGGCTGTTGCATTCGACTTCTTAACGTTCAATGCTTCATTTGAGGGTCTTGCGACGATGCCAAGCTTCATGACACCCTTAGCCTTAAGCGACAAAAAACATTTAACTGGTGCCATTGCTGGTGGTATACTGGGCGGGGTCGCTTTAATCATCGCCGCCTTTCTCATCTTTCTCATGCGACGAAGGGCTGGGCAATGGACAAGGATGCGACATAGTCGTCAGGTGTGGCAAGGTAGGTAATTGCAACATTCTTTACTTCTATGGTTAACGATGCCCTGTCAGAACTCAAATAAAGTTCTACGACTTTTTGTGTAAGTTTGTATATCTTTGAGCATTTGCAGTTGTGTATACTCTTTCAACACATATGTACCATTAGTTTTCCAATGCCCGCTATTCTGCTTTTAATCCCACTTCTCTTTTCGCAGCGCGGTTTCATTGCGATCGATGGCGGAAGTTGCACAGGCACAGGCTGCTAAGGTCAAAGGCTAAAGGGAGAGCTGCAGCCGCAATGACTTCATTTCCATCTCTGAGGGAGCTTCTTTCGCCTTGATAAATTATGAGGGTGACACCGGGGGAGGAAAGCATGTAACAACGATTGTGCTTTGCGGGGCTCGCCGCGCCGCGCAGTTGTTCCATCCTTCGGCGCTTTCCGAAGGAGCCGTCAGAAACTTCCGTTTGAATCAGCCTTTACTGACTTTGCGTCACCATGTCTCTCAAAGAATTCTATGACCAGGCATGGGGTAAACCTTGGGAGTCGCAAGGATAATTCACTGTAGATGTTCCTGGCGAAAAATGGGCATATACTCGCTTCTACAACATGGCGTCTACAGCCGAACTACTTCGCCAAGCCCCCGGATCGTCTCAAAGTTTTTTCGTAATTCGCGAGGACTACAAGTGCTTACTTGACATTCTTGAGTCAGGAGTAAAGAAATCCCATATTAGACGGTCCTTCGTACTCACGGGTCAGGCAGGGATAGGTATGTTCGACTCCTAATTTTTTGTTATTTGTGTAATTATGTCATAGGGGAAACTACTTTCCTGTTATATCTACTTATGTGTCGCCTTGAACGGTGTCTGCCAACCGCTATACAATTCCGTGAAAACGAATTCATAATTATCGACAATCACAGCGCCGATATTCTCAACGCCAAAGAAAGAAACAACCGACTTACGGGAGCATGCTGGGCCCTTTGTCACGGCAGCGACGCTGTCACACTACCGTGCAAAGCATTTCAACTTTCACGTAGCATTCTCATCTACGCCACTTCGCCGAAAGTGCAGAGATGGAAAGAATGGGGGAAACAATTAAACTCTCAATTGGTTTACATGGACCTCCCAACTCGAGTTGAGATTGCGGCTATTGCGTACGAAGTTGCTTCTGGTCGTTTTACGACTTCTTTTCTGATTTCTCCCCAACCAGGAAGCCAGTTTTGAGATCATCGAGGCTCTTGCTTATCTGCGTGAATGGGGGCCATGTACACGTACCATCTTGACCCTCCTGGAAAACCCAAATTATGAAAAACACCATTTGCTTAACGTCAAGGATGCATCGCGGGATATCTGCAACCACCCAGAGGATATGACTGGCTCTTGTGTCTTGGGAAGCTTGCACAGTACAGGATCGCACGCTTTATTTATCCGTCCATTGATCCCAACCCGGGATGGCGACTTTATTGGTCCATTAATGCCGACCCGGGATGTTCATGTCAACTTTTTCCCTACTACAAGAATTGCGCAAATTGTACATGAAGCCCGTGTCCACGTATCTGTCCAGAACATGGTGAAACTGTTTAACGCGCTCAGTTCACATACATTCACACGTTCATTAGCTGGATGGGTACACAAAGGACCCATGCACGCTTACATGTCTAGCCATCATGACCCATTACCTCTCCTTTCGTCGGATCCTGCCACTCCCACCACCCTCATCACACCTTCCAATGGAATGTTGCCAAGCACCCTGTCTTCTCTTCGGGATGTCTCGCCGAACCAGGTCTTTTACTGGTTTCCGTCGATTGCAAATTTTCCCGGTATTGATGCTGTGCTTGGGGATGGTGACAATATTTTCGCGCTTCAGGCCGCAATCAGTATTGACCATAGACCTCCCAACGAAGGACTTAAGGGAGTCTGGAATACTATGAGTGCAGATGTTCGCTGGAGCAACGCTTGGCACTTCGTCATTGTCACAGACTCAGAGATGCGTGCAGAAAACTATGTGTCTAACTTTTCTGCCAAGTTAGGAAATCTCGCCCTGGGGGAAAGGAGAGTCACGGTACACGGTACATGCATGTGCACTTCCTTCAAGCTGGAGTGCATGGTTTTGAAGACAGAAG
Source organism: Tephrocybe sp. 10521TJB (assembly GCA_018221635.1). Taxonomy (NCBI): domain Eukaryota; kingdom Fungi; phylum Basidiomycota; class Agaricomycetes; order Agaricales; family Lyophyllaceae; genus Tephrocybe; species Tephrocybe sp. 10521TJB. The sequence goes on from JABAJS010007611.1 coordinate 77,681, forward strand.
TGTTGGGCGTTTGAGTGTCTTACTACAGTTGGCGGATTGAGATGGGTAGACCGTAGGTGTGGATGGTAAAAAGGCATGGTAAATCAGAAATAATCCGACTAAATGTCACGAAGATGAAAATGAAAAATAAATTTTTGATGCGGCGAAATAGTGTCACGAGTCTAGAAAAAAAAGAGACGAAGGAAATAATAATGTCAGAGGTAGATCATGAATCCGAATGAGTACGGGACGGGAGGAGACAGGGGCGAAAAGAACAGAGATAAGAAAAGGGAGACGAAGGGGAGGGGGAACAAGGAGGGGGAAAGCTTAGTGATAGATTGTGAGGGATTTGGGATTGGACTTTAACGTAAACGTGAAAAAGATATGAGACCAGACACGGGGCACGAAGGCGAAAAGAAAACCGACGAACGAAGAAAGATAATATGTGTGAAAGAGGGCAATAAATTTCAATGACTTATGAACGCACGAAGCCCAGACTTGAATGTGAATGTGAAAAAAACTAACGATCGGAAATAAATTGTACATCTCAATGGAAGCTAAAAGCGGACAAAAGATTAACTTGGAAGACTGGAACAATTAAATTGTCTCTGACATATTTCAAGAATACAAGCTACTGGGAGCCCCTAGCATAGGGATTGATTTCAATATGCCGCAACAATCTCAAAATTTGGGCTGATGTCTCCAGAATCTCCAAACACTGCAATAAAATGATTAGAGATGGCCCAACTAGAACTGCAAATTATAAATGTTTTACAGGTGATGGTGTACAACCCAGGCGTAATTGTAGCAGGGACGATGACATCAACACTGCCACTGCGGAGGTCGAAGCCAGAGGCTAATGTGATCTCCGTACGCGTAGCGCCTGGCACTTTGAGAACAACGGCTGCACTGTTGGAAATGTTCACAGGTGTATTCGAGGTCTCCCTATGGCATACAACGTTGTGGTCAAAATCCCGAGGCACTGACACTGCGGCACATACTATGTAACGGTCTCTACTTGGCCAACAACCCATGTAGTGGCAGCATTGGGGGTAATGATGGTAGGATCAAATATGTCCAACGCGGATCGAACACCAACAGCGGCGCCACTGGTGAAAGAAACGAAGGAAGAGGTGAGAAGAGCGAAGAGGCACTTGGGTTGCATGTCAACTTCTGCAGTTGGCCTGAAGAAGAGCATGGCGGTAACTGCGTATTTATAAGCGTGGATATTAGGGCAGTGTTCGCCGAGGTGGAAATGAATTACGCCGCAGAGACTGGAAAGCATGCAAGGTATATTGATGTCTCCAATGCGGCCACGGACAGGGACACTAGAAACCCGGGTGGATATCTATTGGCTGATACATGTAGAGTATTCTCTGCACACCGGCAACAAAATAGCATGAAAAAAAAGATGGTGTAAATCAATAAAGTACATCGAACGGACCTGGTGTAGTAGAAAAGCTACTCAGGCAAATCGTACATCTTATTTCTTCTTTCGACGGGGCTGAATATCGAGGTCATCGGGTACAATGCCAACAGGGTCTACAGCTCTGATGCGTTTCAGCGGAGAAGATATGACCGTGAACTGAGCATTGACATCATCGACGGGTTAGACGGCAAGTAGGGGCATGTCGACACTCGCATAATCCTTCGGCGGATCCTTGATGAATTATGGGTTCTACAGACAGGTTGGCCGACCACTGCTTTCGAAAGGCATCATACCGCAATAAAGCGATACATCCCAGATTCGTCGATGAGATTTGGAGATTTCAGCGGGTGGGCGGCCATCATGTTCTTGCCTGCCGCACACAGATCGTTAGAGTCTTGACTATGGATACCAGACAAAGTGCGCATGCACCATTGAGGAGCAACTACGAATCGGTCAGTTGATAGTTCAATTATTGCAGAAGTAAAACACGTCTGTAATCGGTCGATTCTGCCCAATTCTGTGAGCTCGCTGGGGGAAAGGCATAACACAATATGACAACCTCGAGGAGAGATTTCAACAGAAAATGACGTGAGAAATATAGTGTTACACTTTGTCTTTGTACGCAGTACTGTGGCCGTTGTAGAGTATCGGGCTGTGCAGCTTGCCAAGGTTCCCGTACGAATAAATTCCCGATTTCACGCTTAATGCATTCACAGTTGTTTCACCTAGTGTGTACTTGAAGATTGAAGGAGGAGGAGGAGGAGGAGGAGGAGTCGCTTAAGAAGGAGAGAGAGAGAGAGAGAGAGAGAGAGATAGAGAGAGAGAGATAGAGAGAGAGATAGAGAGAGAGATAGAGAGAGAGATAGAGAGAGGAGGATCACGTGATTGTCGTTGATGTCATCAGACTTGGTTTTTATTGAGATGCAAATTCTGCTTGAACTAGAGAGAGGAGGATCACGTGATTGTCGTTGATGTCATCAGACTTGGTTTTTATTGAGATGCAAATTCTGCTTGAACTTCGACTCGTGCGTGGAACAGTATGTTCTGTAGGGTCAGATGGAAAAGCAAAGGCGTCCTCTACAAATTTGCACCATCCCAATCAGTACCAGTCAGCAATCACTGCTGGCGCGCTTTTGCGACGGGCGTGGACGCCATGCCCTCTACAATGGATCCAGCAGACTACTGCAAAGACCTCATTCGCAGACACGACTACGAGGGATTTCTAGTATCCCAGTTCTATCCAGAAGAAGCGAAAGGTGGGTATTTCGCGCTCAAAGCTTTCTCTGTGCGTTATGTTACATTCAACTCAAACGGAAATGGACGATGAACAGTGGTTTGATTAGGTTGAACTTGCGATGATACAGGAGCAAGTATCAAATCAGACGATAGGGAAAATGCGGATGCAATTCTGGAGAGACGCTGTCAAGGGTATACACGAGGTGCGTGTCGTAGAGGTTCATAGACAGACTCTGCTCTCATGTATTCAAGTCCAGGGGAAACCACCTCGGCATCCCATAGCATTAGCTTTACATCAAGCATCACAATCTGCCAATCTTCCTGCCTACCACCTCAAACGGATCGTTGATGCCAGAGTGCGTTCCTTTCCGAGTGTGGTGACCTGCCTGCTAACCACTACGCCTAGGACGCGGAACTCAGTACTCCAACGCACATGACAATTGACTCTCTAACAGCTCATGCAGAGTCAACCTCAAGCTCATTGCTCTACCTTTTGCTCTCCCTGCTGTCTCTCCCGTCATCCGCACTCTCGCATGCAGCATCCCATCTTGGGACAGCGCAGACATTGACCACTCTCCTCCGAGCTCTACCTTTCCATGCTAAGAAAGGACATGTGATCATTCCAGCTGAGATTACTGCCAAGCATGGCGTAAAGCAAGAGGAGGTGCTCCGATATGGACCGGGGGCGGAAGGTATTTCAGACGCAGTGTTTGAGTTTGCGACGGTCGCGAATGATCACCTCATCACTGCGCGTGATATGCTGAAGGAGGAAGGGATGGGAGGCAAAGTTCCGGCAAGGGCGATGCCCATATTTCTATCCGGGGTGCGAGTTTTAGCTTGGTCTCGGGGGGATCGCTGCTTATGTTATATAGGTTCCAATTGCGAATTATCTGGGACGGCTGGAAAAGACTAACTTTGACGTATTTGCGTTGAAGTTGCAGTCAAGGGACTGGAAGTTACCTTGGCAAATATGGACGAGTTACTATAAGAGAGAGTTTTGAATACATAAAAATAGAATATGATTTGCTGTGCTTAATAAGGCAATTTGATTGACTAAAACAATCAGTCGCCGTCCGAATCTGCTTGAGCCGCATTGTAATAGTATTTGTCTCTTGCCACTGGCCACCAATAAAGCACTGCCTTGACCTCAGACCCACAAATTCTTCAGCTTCTCCTCTAACATCTACCTTGCTTTTCGTCGTTTGGCGCCCTCATTCATGGAACGCCTATGCGGTGCGCTTGCTCCCCCAGCTCATCCTTTCCGGGCTTCTTCTGACCTCTCTCATTAGATGAAATCGTTCAACTTATATTCTATGACCTCTCAGACCCCGGCTCTTTAGCCCTCGTTAACAGGCGTTTCCACCGATTCTCTCAAGACCCATACGTCAGGGCGCATTATTTCCTCACCCACTACGGGTCTACCGAAGCGATGTTCTTTGCCCTAGGAAGGGGCAAGATTCTTACTGAACGGGTTCTTGATGTAAGTCGTTCTCTTCTAGAACTTCTACGTAACTCAGCGCCACCTGGCGCTCGCATATTTTAGATTCTTCGCTCGAGTGGCGCCCACATCTCTCGATACCTCGTTCAGGTTTCCATGCACCACTATTTCTATACAGCGTCGCACTTTATAAAGTCTTCCTGGGTCCGCAATGTGCCTTTCGGTGTATTCATGCACTTCCTCAAATTGGCCGAGGAAAAGTATGGTGATATTCCTCGGGCCAAGGTAGGAGGTTTCACATCACAGTAATTTGGCGTAAATCTCACTCACATCGGCTAGAACGAAGATGACGGTTACATCTTCAATTTGTTTCTCAAAGAGAGTAGGCTGCCGCCCTCGCTCAAGAGTGTGAATTGGGAGACTATTCAAGAGATTTTGGAGAAATACAATGTTTGTCTGCGACGTATAGTTTGGAGTACTCTGTCTGAATTCCTCTTTCCTGCGAAACAGTTCATTCCTTTTTCTAACAGAGTACATTACTGTTGTCAAATCGCACGAAACAATCTAAATTGTTTGGCAGGACCCTCTCATGGCACAATTTCCGCTCGCCTTGGCTATTGAACCGCGACTTCTTCCCTATGCTGTTAAGAACGGATTTCGTATGGATAGCAAGGTAAGACTGTACAAAAAATGGCCAAGTACATACGTCGATCATGCCTGGATAGTATCGCAATTTCGTCTTTCGCAAGATGTTCGAGCGTACGGCGTCAACAAACGAAAATCTCTCGGAGGAGATTGCGCACAATGTTCGGGTGTTATGTAGACTAGACCGGACGTCAGTAAACTCGCTGTCGTTTTGTGAAGCAGTCCTGACTTGGAGTCCAGCATGTTTGTCAGTAGGACTGTGGCAGCAGAGATCTGCATGGAAGTTAAAACCAACGTGGCTGGGTACCGTGCTTTAAAGGTATTGGACAAGTCTGGGGATCTTCGCTTTGAACTTGCGTAAGTGTCAACTTTGAATTCAGGCCTCAGCCTCTTTCTCAATATGATCCATCATTATTCAGGGACCTAGTCAAAGACTTGATTAAGGTAATTTCCTTTCGCATTGATATATATGCCACTGAAGGTTTACCAGACATTCCTCAAAACACGCTCAATATGTTTGGCGACGACCATCGAAACACTTCGTCTCCTCTATACTGATTATCCAACCTCTGACCCGATAGCTCGACTCGTCATACTCATCACATTCTTCAATACTACCGAAAATCTTCACTGTAACCCGCCAGCCATGCACTCAAAACTCGAGGCTTTGAACTTGACGCCATTAACCCGAAAAGATGTATTCGACATCCTTCTCAATCCCTTCGTGGACAGATCTCAGGCTGTAGTGGATTATGCAGCTTGGGGAATCGGCAAGAAAAAGGACGGAAAGAAAGGAATGTCTCAAAAGGACGTCGATGGGCTCGTAAGCGATCTTGTCTCGCGGTGTCTTGAAGTGTCCTGCAAAGTATGTGCGATCTTACAATACACTTCTCTTCATCTCTTGAACCGCGCTGACTTACTGACCTCATAGGGCCGACTTCTTGGCAAGCTGAAGGATGATTTCCCGTTTGTCGAGGACTTGGTCAAACAATTAGTGGACGAACATACGATCACGATGGATGACCTTCCACCCCACGACGACTTCGAGGCATGTTTGCAATTTCAAGCCAAACTGAGTCGGGATCATACTCGATATGCCATTCCCAATGACAGTGACAAAGATACGATAGAGAGCAATGTCAAAAGTAGCACAGAGAGGCATACACAGTCCGAAGAGCCACCGGCTGAGGAAGAAGATGAGGGTATAGGTGGCACTGATGGCTATATGAATTTGGTTCGTGCCTTGTTTCTGCATTTCACTATCAGCAATGACCTTGAATTCCATACACAGGGCGGCATATCGCAGGAGACCTTGAGCACAATGATCCGTCATGATGAAGTCATGCCTACACGGTCAAGGCGTAGAATGCACTACTCCGGCCCATGGATGAATAACATGGATGGCAAGCTACCTTATCCTCCAGGTTTGTTTCATGCGCTGTATTGCCCTCAACAAAGTGTAACGATGACGCCATCCCAGATACTAAGCCCGTCGGCCAATGGATCAAGCACACATATGGCCATCGAAGTCGCCCTGCTGCTATATTTATGATACACGCCGTAGTCAACGATAGCCATACTGTGAGCAACTCCCCCCCCTCTATGTGTGTATTCTACTCAGCCGCGTCCAGATTTTGGAATCCTTCCTCCCGACTTCGGAAACCATTCGTTACAGTCACCCGGAGTCCCGCCAACGCGTGCCAGTGACATTGAAACACTTTAAAATGCTTGCACGCCTCGGTAAAGCACCAGTGAGTATTTTTGCCCTAAATATAACATTTGTACCGTGGTTGACATACCCACCAGAACGAACGCCTTTACAGTGACGTCAAAGGTGGCTGCGAGTTTTATCTCGACGAGGAGGACTATCTCAAGAACGAACTTAAAGTGGCCACCTGGGGAAGGCTAGTCAAAGCCGAGGTATCATCAGGGGCTTCACTTCCTTCCCTCAACGCGTCGATGAAAGCAGAGGGATCCATAACCAATACCAAGCGACGGAAACGCCCGCGGCGGACGGCAACAAGTGTCAGGTCCTACGCCGTCCCCGATTCTGATGACGAGGCCATTGGCGACGGTGACGAAGAGGAAAATTTGAACAAACCTCGGTTAACGGAAAGCAATCTCCAAAAATGGATTTCACATCTTGGCGATCTATTAAAGGAGGAACAACGCAAGGTCAATTATACGTGCTCTTCCCTAGAAAACCTTTTCTTAAAATATGTTCTCTAGTTCAAGGAGAAAAAGAAGAAACACGATGCGCTTCTAGAGCCTGGTTCCAAGTCGCGCCTCTACAAGGTGTGTGATTTTTCGACGGCATGTATATTATCTTCGCCTTAAAGAGGTCCAGAGCGATTTTTTCAAGTCTCTTATATCGCATTTGCGAGTCCTTCGGCTAGAAGACGAAAAGAGATCGGCATTGTACGGATACGAATCTTTCCACGATACCTACAGCGACGAAGATGATGAAGAGTACCATCAGAAATCAAGAACGAAAAAACGCAGGATCGCTCGAAACCCATAACATCGACATTTGATGGCTACCTTGATATTTTAGGCTTCTTAACCCGCTTTTTGCATTCATCGACATCCACCTGCATACTTAGCATCCTAAACACACATGCATTCATTGACCATTGACCACATCCTTTCTTAATCTTCTCCGACAGATTAATACTCCTAGACCTACTTTACCAGATATGTAATTAATATTGAACTCGTATTGGTCTTGTACCGCGGTATGATCGTGCTTGACTCCTACACCACTTCAAGGCCTTTTTTACCTGTGCAGTTTGCTGTGAGCAATTCAGATATGTGCCAAGCTTTTGTCATGTTAGGTTTTGCAGAACCTCCCAGGTCATGTAGGAGTATCTATTATAATATGATACAATAAATGGGTATTAACAAAATCAACGTTCGTCCCAAAGAGAAAAAAGAGATGCTAATAAACATATCTGTAGTGAAGGTCCCGGTCACCCAAGTTATACCCTTGTTCTTTCACCTTCAGCTGCGCAGGGGTATAGAACCCAGCTTCTTTTCCCTCAGCAACGATTTGATCACGGCGTCGGTTCTCCTTCTTCATCCAGGTCGCAAGAGCTGTGGCAACTATAATGGCAAAGGCAAGGTATCCAACTGCGATCGCGTGTGGGGTGCGGTAGCGATTCCCAGACAAGCTAGGTCTGTATATCAGCACTCTGTAGAGCGTCAGTCGGCATTAGTTCGTATTGGCTAAGCTGAACACCGTACCCAACAACGGCACCGATGTCACCAATGGTAATCTGCATTGCGACGGCGACGGCGCGCTTAGTCTGACTGGAGACATTTTCACCAGGCCAACTAGAAAAGCATTTAGTCCAAGACATTGCATGAAGATGATGATAAAAATACCTGAGAAGGAGAGCATTTCCTGTATATACACCTGCAGCTGCAAAATGAACGCCAACATACTGTGCACCAGCTAGAAAATGATGCCGTTAGTTCTATTGCATAGTATAAGAAGACTTGAATCTTACGGGTATGTGTGGAAATGAGGACAATGTAGCCTGTATAAGAATACATTAAGGGTTGTCTTTTTTTCAAACAGGGTGCGAAGAACGTACCTATGATGGCGATAACGGCAGCTCCAATGATAAATGGCGCTCTTAGGTTGGTGCGGGAAGAAACCCATACGGTAAGTGCAATCGAGAAAGCGGCAAGTGCGTTGGGAGGTACAGTGAGCCTGTCATGATAGATTCAGAAAACAAGTATTCCAGTTCAAAGGTGGGACTTACAACTGAGCTTTCCAAGTAGCGAATCCAAGATCGGCGATGATAGTGGGCTATATATGTCATAAGAATCGAAATTCGGCACTGGCGAGGTTTTCTTATACATACCAAGAACAAGCTCAAAGAGTAGAGGACAAATGCATAACCATGGAACAGTAGGGCATAACCCCATACCACAGGGTCCTTGATGGCCTGGCGGACATAGAACCATTGGAATTCTTCCTTTTGTCCTGCATCTGAATCGGCGTTCAGGCGGGCAAGGAGCCGCTCGCGTTCTGGTTCGGTCAACTATTACAATCAACATACAGTGAGTGATGGATCAGATGACGCCAACTGTGGAGACGTACAAATGTTGCCGAATGGGACCAAGTTGGTACAATGAAGTAGGCGGTAAGTGAAACTGCAACAGTCAACACGCCCTCGATGATAAAGATCCTGAAGAGAATTTTAGCGTCAGCTCGAATCGTATGGGTTTGTGGTGAGCCAGCTTACCACTCCCACCCTCTCCGTCCTCCGACACCCTCCATCTTTCCAATAGCATATGCGAGGATTCCTGGTGATGTTGCATTGACTTGGACTCAAACAAAAAAACACAAGGCATGGCTTACCACCGAATGCACCTGCGAGTGCAGCACCTCCGAAAAATATGGCGACTCTCCAGCTACGTTCGCTCCTGTGGTAGAAAGTTGGCTTTTGGAATATGTAGAATCAATTTGACATACCTTCGATAATACACTGAGAAAACATATATAACTCCAGGAAACAGACCGGCTTCGGTGACACCAAGCACTTCCATCGTACAATGAGCAAACAAAACGAAGGAAGGAAGGACTAATTGGCTCACAAAACCGAATACCAAATAAGCCTGCTCTGTTTTTAATGAGACCTTGTCCAATACTTGAAATGCCCCAGAGAAGCGTGAGGGTAGGTAACCAGACACGAGGGTTGAAGCGTTTCAGTCTTTCAAAAGCATAAGCAATGACTGGGCGTTGAATTGCCATGCGACCTACATAATCTAGGAAAGGATGGGTCAGTCGTTGTTGGATTGCCCAACGTCGATATAACTTACATTCGCTGGAATTTCGAAGATAACATAGGCCACGAAGTACAAGGCGAGAGCAGTGTTATACTCAGGTCCAGAGATGTTGAGATCCTAGATACGTATATTTTAGCATTGTCGCAAAAGATGACGCCAGTGCTTTCATACCGTTGCGAGGCCGTCGATCCTATCGGAGGGGCCTGGGTCAGAATCTTCGCACAATTCATGCTGTGATTTACGCACTTTGCATTGCCGACGTTCGACCTGGCGGACTCAAGTTAGTGGTTTCTAGTAAGAATAAACCCAACAGTGACATCTTACCGATCGAGAAAGCTTAAAAGGTACAGAGAGGTCAAAATAGGAAGTAGGCTTACAAGAAAGTTAGTTCTCGGGAAAAGGCTATCAATAAAAATGTTACTGACTAGAGATCGACCTTCCTCAGAAGTTTACGGTCTTCTGGGGTATCCAGATACTTCTCGTTCTTGAGAGATTCGGAGTCACGATTAGAACGTTTCTCTGCAAGAGAGTCGGCGGCCATTATGAGAAGGGGGTGCGCGAGAAAACGTCCTATGAAACGCTCCCCATGAGCCAAGGTTTATACGTAGGTCGTTTTCGTCAGGAATTTGCGTTATTGCGCCATGTCTTCCCTATATGGTGACAGTTACGCGTGAATCGCATATTGATGTGAGTGAAAGTCAGAGGGCAGCCTGATCGCCTATTCATATTTGCCAGGTTGCCTTGCAATTCCGTGTCTTGAAGGTACCAGCACCATCAGACCTTGAAAGCTTGAATATTCGTGGTCTAGAAATTTTCGATACGCTCACTCAGACTGGCATACCCAGTTGACGATGAAGATTTGTATGAAGAGAGAGAAAAGAGCAATACAGAGCTGGGAATTTGAGCTGCCGATTCCCGTCCCGAGTCGCCGGCACGTGCTCGTCATCCTTCGGAATCTCGGCGGCGGCAGCATTTCACAAAGACGACCATGGAGGCTTTGTTCTTCAATGTACGTGTTCTACTGACCTTCTAATCATTCAGGCGACTCATATATTATCCCGCAGGCCAATACAGGCTTTCTTGAGGGCATTGTAAGGGGATACAAGGCTGGGATCCTTACTCAATCTCAATATGCCAACCTTACGCAGTGCGAAACATTAGAGGGTACGCGGTTGCTCCAGATACCTCAATCTTGTCTAACATATTATTCGCAGATTTTCGGACCCAACTCTCCGCCACTGATTATGGCAACTTCCTCGCAAACGAACCTCTTCCTATCTCGACTTCAACTATTGCAGACAAAGCTACAGAAATTCTAGTAGAGCAATTCAAATACCTGCGAACTAATGCAGTGGACCCCTTGCGCAAGTTTCTGGACTATATCACGTCAGTTGTGGCTGCGTCTTCCTTCCCGTTGGCCTCTGCTTATCTTCAATAGCTACGGATATATGATCGACAACGTGGTCCTTCTGATCACTGGTACATTACACGAGAGAGAAACCCATGAGCTCGTGAAACGCTGCCATCCTCTAGGTGTATTTGACACAATGGCTGCTCTTTGCGTTGCCACGAATGTAGATGAGCTATACCACAGTGTGCTCATTGAAACACCACTTGGTGCGTCTTCTGCAGAATCATCTTTGCTGTACTGAAGATCATCCGTAGCTTCCTACTTCCGCGAGTGCCTGACTGCCTCTGACCTCGACGACCTCAACATTGAAATTATCCGAAATACCGTTTACAAGGCGTACCTTGAAGATTTTTACAACTTTTGCTCTAGCTTGGGTTACCCCACATCCGAAGTCATGCACCGCATCCTAGCATTTGAAGCCGATCGAAGGACTCTCAACATTACCATAAACTCCTTCGGTACTGAGCTCAGTAAGGAGGCCCGTGCGAAACTCTTCCCTGCTATCGGCCATCTTTTCCCAGAGGGCAACAATCAACTCGCAAAAGCGGACGACATTGACCAAGTCAGACAAATATGCGAGAACATTTCCGAGTATCGATCATTCTTCTCTGAGACACCACATGCCAATGGTAGCGGTTCAAATGAAGAGGATTCAGGGGCCACAGCAGCACAACTCGAGGATCGATTCTTCTCAACCGAGGTACATCTAAACAAGCAGGCGTTCCTACAGCAGTTCCAGTATGGTGTTTTCTACAGCTACATCAAGCTGAAGGAGCAGGAAATAAGGAATTTGACGTGGATCGCAGAGTGCATTGCGCAGGATGCAAAGGACAGGATCCAGGAGTTCATACCCGTTTTCTAGTTGTATTTTCGCTCTCTAATATGACGTGTAGCATTTTCCCTGAGGTCATTAGGAAGGACTACAAGATCAACTCGAATTGTTTGAGACCAGTAATAAAAGTGGTACAAGGACCAAAAAGGAAAGAAACTCTATATTATGCGGAAGCACTCGCAACAAAAGCATTGAAGTTGTAAACTTCGGGGTTCCCTTGGAATGTGAAGTTCGACGGGTTCAGCGTCACTAAGGTCTCTCCACCGCGCACAATAGACCCATTCATCCACCCGCCAGCGGTGATTGGTATAGACAATTTTGTCAGGCCAGCCTGGACCTGAATTGTTTGAGAATTTTGGGCGGATGTGGAGAGGATCACTGTAGAAGGTGCTGTTGTCATCGCTACCACCCATACGGCATCTTCAAACTTCAGATGAAAGGATGTCGTCAATATTTTCAGTCATTCTGGCAACAGGGAACAACAAATTACTGACTAGCTCAAAGTTTGTGGGCTGACCCACTGGATCAGGGGCAGTCGCTTGAGTGGGGTGTGTCCGAGACCACATGAAGAGTTTGTCCTTTTCGATGCTTGGGAAACTCCCCGTCTTGAAGGCCGTCGCATAGTAACTAGTAAGATCTAGCCAACCTGACAATATTACTTTTGAGTTAAGCAAGATAATCAAGAGTGGAGCTGATCACACCAGTATGGTCCATCCCATCCACCCAGGCTTGGCTGTTCGGTTGTGCACCTTTGATTGGCCCAATGTAATGCGACTCGCCATAGTCATTCCAAGTCAGGATCTGCACGATGTCAACTTGGTCACGGGTCGCAATCAAGGACTCCCATCGCTTTGAGTAGAGGTGCTGGTCGGATAGGTAGACGAACTGTGTTGTTAAAATACTATGAGCATTGAGAGCCGAGAACCAGGACCAGGACCTTACATTTTTGTTGTAAGAATCTGGTCCGTAATGAGTGAAGAACCACGGAGAGACGGCAGCCATATATATTGGACTGAATGTCCCATCACGAGGAGCAATGCCGCCCGACAGAGCCGCAAGGTCCTGAATGTGCTGGATATCTGGTTGAGATGAACCGATGAATTGGCTAAGAGCTTGTTGTACAGGACTTAAAGACAGATCGATGGCAGAGGTGATACCAGCTAAGCTTGTTGCAAGGAAGGAAAGCGCCTTGGTAGTCGTGTTGGTGGATATCAAGTTTTGTACAAAGTCGGTTGTAATTTGGATGGGCCAGCCAGAGTTCCACTGACCAATTGATAGATGAAAAGGAGTGGATATGATAAAGCGAATGGGAGGCACATACATTGAAGTCGCCGTCCATAACATTGCTGAACGTACCAAAGGTCGCAGGATCGATGAAAAAGGATGGAACAAATCGGATCTTGCCCTGCAAGTCCGGATGACCGACAAACTCGTTATCCCAGCCGTCAGGTACACTTGTTTGTCCAAAAGTGCAAGATTCTCCGGAGAAAGTAGATACGAGCGGCTGAGAATTCACTTGAAGGTAATTGGGATGCGACGTAAAATTTAGGACGAGATTTCGCAGTGTTTGGGCGTCGTCGGATGTTGCGCAAGGCATCGAGCTATGCATGACACACCCTTCAATTCGAGAAAAGGTCGCGTAAACAAAAAGATACATACGACATATCAAAGGACAAAAATAGCCCAAAATTCAGCCCAGACTGTTGCGCTGCTTCGTACCTGCCGATAATATTAAACAGACAGCCTCAGAAGAAGACGACGACGACTTACGCGTCAGACACACGATCCGGTTGCCAGGCGTCACTACCCATGTTCAAAGCAAATCCATCGATTCCAGAATTGTTGGCCAGAGTGATATCGTCGGACCAGTCTTGAAGCGTGTATGGGTACGTGTTACCGACCATGTGGTGAGCAACAACAATTTTCGGGGAAGCGGGAGCAGAACCATCTCTCTTCATCGTCAAGCCAAGTCTTCTGACGTTGGATCTGCGATTAGAGAATATCTTCGAAGACCTAGCCGATGTGAATGCCGTTGAATTGGCGATCTCACTGGACTCCGATTCTAGGACGACGCTCTTTGGGCTGGTGCCCACCCGTACAGGAAGACGACGTCTATGATGAAATTCATTTAGCTTCCTAACGGGCACAACGATTGCCTGAACCGCGAAAAGAGACAAAAGAGTGTAGAAGAGTAGTGACAGACAGTGCATCCGAGTAGAGAGTCGATGGCAGCGGCACAGCCAGAGCACCAGGGGAGAAGGACGTAGTAATGAGGAGAAGTGGGTAACAAACACCAGTTTAAACGTCCTAATAACATACTTGGACACGTAAAATGAACTTCTCCAAGTTTGAGTATAATGGTCGCTTGGACGACGACAATGTAAAGAAGTCAATTGCTTTGTCAGCACAATATGCTCTCGTATGTTGCTTAAAAACCGGCCCGGTTTTGATCCGACCACGCCTACCACGCTCTATAACAGGCATCTTCTGGCACATTACTCTGGACTATTCCCAGACTGAAGAGTATGGGGAACTAACTTCAAGGTCATGCGTCTTTATCAGTATACCCCAAAGAATCATTCTTGGACCCAGGCGTTGCGGAAAATGTACCAGGGGCCGAAACCATTCTCAGGTTAAATCAAGAAGAAAGCCTGAACAGCTTGCCCACGATGGAAGTACTTACTCTACGAACACATATGAACGCAAAACATATCCAGGATCTACTTCGCCAGATCTTGCGTTTTGTCCTCCAGACCTTATACTGTTCACGTCGCCTCCACATGCTGCGAGTCATCGCTATCCTTGCAAGTGCTTCTCGTTACTAAGAGGCGAGGTCGTATCCTACATGTATGGTCCTTCGGTAAGTTTGCCTTCCTGGTTTGAAATGTATTGACACACCTCGATTCTCAGCACCAAACCCCACTGTATGTGCAAGGAAAGGCCGTGACATGATCAACCCACGAGTTCCCGCAAACGCCCTAATAAGTGATCTTCGTGTTTCGTGATCGCGCCGATTATGTGAGACGTCGTCTAGGGAGAGGCCTAGAAGCAACCTAGGATAATGTGGAAGATATCGAAACAGGTCCTTATATCAATGGGAAAGAGATGGAATAAAACTACTAAGCCAGTCTTGTTGAGTTTAGTAAAAGCTGCTCAGACCCGTTTATAAACCCACTCACTACTCAATCCATTCACTTCGTTTCTTCCACAAAGTAACTTCGTTCTACCAGTGCATCTCCTGCGCCTTCTATCGTGTTAAACTTTTCTATCGTCGTTTGTGATGAAATCGTGGACGTTGAAGCCTTCGTATTTCCTGGCCCCCAGCCAATCCTTCCATCCATCCAAGGCCCTGGACAACTCTTATGACATCCTCCGTAGTCGGGACACTCACATGAACCGCCAAGGGAAGTAGGAAGGCAATCAGCATCGACTAGTTTGAGAAGTACGTCTTTGTAGTTGCTCCCAAAAATGTCCACCTTATCAGCTGTTTCTTTAGACAACCAGGGTTTGATCATACCCCATATGACAGGGAAGATGGACGGAGCATTGACGATGGCAAGCTGGCCCATTCTGTGAATAGATTGACATGGTTTGCGTATACAGAGGCAAGAGGCCACATTACTAACGTTTCTGGGAAGTAATCTTGTGATATTTGAAATGAATGTCGAGCCAATGATTTCATTTGCCAAAACTGTGATAGTCTGCCAGTTATGATAAGGACAGAAGAACTGAGTGAGAATTTGAAGCATTACCCGAAGCCTTTCAAATCCACGATCACAAATACCGTTCCTATTGGTCGCCCAGCTTTCTTGGACGCAGCAGGAAGGATTTCACGAGGAAGCTAACATCTCAATACTCAATAAATTTCAATGTCAAGGCTCGCAGTGATATTGTACTCACGCATTCAGCGTTCACTAGGATGCTCTGCCAGTGTCTCTCCGGTGTACAAACTTTATGTAGCTTGGGAAGGTTCATTCCACTGAAATAATGGATATTCAAGGGCCGGCCTTTCTAGTAAGAGTTAGAACTCTAAATGGCGCCTAGATCGAAAGGAGAAGTAACCTTGTCTAACTATAATGCAAGCATAATTAGACTTGTCATTTGTGCCACTATATGGAAGTCATACTTTGTGAAACCACATAGGCCAGCAATCGAAGACTGCATCTCGTTCGGGGTACTACTCAGAATGATACTTGAATCGTACCTAGTCAGTGTGAAGC
This sequence comes from Tephrocybe sp. 10521TJB, assembly GCA_018221635.1. Classification (NCBI taxonomy): domain Eukaryota; kingdom Fungi; phylum Basidiomycota; class Agaricomycetes; order Agaricales; family Lyophyllaceae; genus Tephrocybe; species Tephrocybe sp. 10521TJB. The sequence continues at coordinate 93,668 of JABAJS010007611.1, forward strand.
TTTCGAAGACGCACGTCGAAAGGGTCAATGCGCCGATAAAGTTCGTCTATCCCTACCCCCTCGACTGTCCTGCGCCAATCCTGACAGTCTTTAAGCATCTTCTTGGCCGCAATCAAATCGTATTTGCGGGCGCGTAAGAATCGTCTTCGGCAAGGGCAAGCTAAGTTTATTAGCGCCGTCACTTGAATTCACTTTGCTCACTGCAAGGTTTCGTCATCGGTCCCGACTGTGTCTCCCTCATGAAGAATACCCTCGTCAAACACCTGTTTCCGAAAAGCCTTCAATGTCTCTGCGTGATTATCCGGTTCTCCTGGCATAGATAAGTTTCGAAATGGAAAAGTGAATGAAGTGTAGATGGTCAGAGTAAATAAGGAGACCTTCAACTAGCGGCTCTATATGCCGGTGCGATGGCTCCTGATTGTCGGCACTGTCAAGAGGTCACGGCCATCTTACAAGTCGGTATTTTGAGTCTGACAAAGTGAGTCTTATGTCATTGATCATCGATCAGTGACGATGACGACATCGTATATTGAACTCGGCGCCGGCGTATATATGCATGCATCTCCTTTGGAAAAATTTATTGTAGTAACAAATTGTACTGGCGCCCGTGCGGACACCATTTTTGGGCAAGGAATGATTTCACTCAGCCGATCCATATCTCAATCTCGCTCGAAAAGAGTGTCGTATTTACCGCGATCTTGCCACTCGCATGGGCACAGACTCGGGGCACAGCTAGAGGAAAGCCAAGGGTTTTTGCAACGAGAAAAGTTGATCGTTACACAAGTTAAACTTGGGAATAGCAGTAAATGTTCGAGATCGTCATCACAACCTCCTTTCACGCAGGTCTTGCCTTGAAGCTTCTTTCGTCAAAGGAATTGTCTCTGGGCTTGTACTGACACGCTCAAGACGTGAGGGGTCCATCGGCATTTCGACCTGATACCGCGCACAGAGACAACTTGTAAATATCTATCCAGTCCCAGATCACTTTTTCTTGTTCTTGTCTCTTCTTGAGCGTATTAGCCTCCCATTCTGAACTTTCGGGCCCCAGCTACAATCCGACGTCAACGAGGAGAGATTGTGTCAGTCGAGAAGTTGCTCACCCCCGAATTGTCTTCTTTGGTCTTGGCTCGTGTGCAAAAGATTCAACGGCAAGACCAACGCGGTATTTCTCCATGCACCACAGAAGGTATCTATGCAAGTAAAAAAACTGTTAATCGAGTTCCATCCGAACCGACTAACTCAATCTACCTTCTATCACGAACAGCAAGGCCTTTCTGCTTCAGTTCATGCCCCGACAATTTCCAAAGCGCGTCCCAATGTTCAATTTCTAGCTTTGTGTCGAAGGACCGGCCAATTGCCTTCAAGAATGCCGCTGGAGTGGCGATAGTCCCTGTTCCGGATGTGGTAGTGGTGAGTGCTGGAGCAGGTGTTATTTGAAGGAGGCCAGTGATACCCATTGGTGAAGGCACAGGCCTGGACGCAGATCTGTTAACCACTGAGCGTGTAAGACGAGGAGCTGCGGCCCATAGGCGCGAGGTAGAGGCCAAACTGGCAAAGAACATGAACAGCAAAGGATAACTGTAACTTTACTGTGACGGGCTATATCGTGACAAGTTGTGACACGAATTCCTCCGTGACTTGGATGCGTTGAAGGCGTTCGTCAAATGAATGTGAGCTAAACAATAGAGAAGTATCGTTGGCAGTAATTAAGAGCACGATATTGATATTATGTCAATATTAACAATGGCGGTATTGTCAAGAACAAACTACTGCGTAGGAAATTCAAAATACGGGGGCATCCCGCAAGAACAATCTTCCTTCTTCCTTCTTGACCCACCGTGCTACAGCATTCGCCGCACCAACAGCTGCAGTCTTAGGCAATCTTGGGGATAAAGCGATGTAAAGCTCGAATGGCTGAGTTATCTAGTAAGTTCGCGGCTCATAGATTAGAAAAGTTACGATAATTAAAACAAACGACATACCCAGCCCATGACACTCTCCTTCTCCGTTCTAATATATTGAAGCTTCAATGTTCCTTCCTGACCTGACTTAGCATGAATGGCATCATGTAAGGTTTGGTATAGGGTGATTAGTCTGAACTCGGGTGAGACGACGATCTTTTTTCTAGATCAGCGAGAAACACACCTCCTGTGATCCTCGATAACATCATAAGGGTCCTCAAATATTGGCGCCGTGACTTGCACCTGTGAGCGTGATTTGTACACGAAATGGCGGAGCCCGGGAATCCCCAAATCTGCGACTGAGTACTGTGTCTGGCCAGACGAACACATGTTACTGATGGCTTCTAAGGTACCGTCCGTCTCCAGGCGCTGAAAATGATCGTTAGGAACTTGGTCTAAACAAAGTTTGTGCGAGACCCACTCCTGTCACTGAATCACACCATCCTCGAATAGAATCAAAGTCGCCACCTCCACTGATGCAGACTAGGGCAAGATGTGGTTGGGCAAGAGTAGCATGAAGTGGTACTATACTTCTCTGTGTCGGCGTAGGTTCCGAGTCGAAAGTGTCCTCTGGTTGTTTGAGGGGCGAAGAAGTGGCAGGTTTTGGTGTAACATCAGTATCTCGACGTAAAAATGAGATATATGCATTGGCGAAGCCCGACGGGTTGAATTTCGGAAGGCAGAGTGGAATCCATGACGAAGAGGCAGGCGAGCTCAGTATTGACGGCGAGTGTACTGTATTCAAGATGATGTGAATGTCTAGGAAGGGATTGAGCCTGTTTTCTGCTGACTAAGGGCATTTACTCACCAGCAGGGTGTATTGAGTGTTTCCTTGGTCTGATCAGAGTAACAACCTTCCCTTCTGCTAAAAGCATAATGTACAGGATGTCCTTCATCTTGGAAGAAGGGATTAATGCTTCGGCCGCTCGCTTCCGCAGGTTAGAGTCTAATCTGAGGCATTGAAGTGACGAAGTGCTCATGGCGAGGTCGAATTCAAGCCGGCCCAACAACGACGTGAGAAACCCCTCAGCTCCTGTTATTGGCAAGATTAGTTTTGAATAGATTAGAGGAATATACGCACCATTCAGAAGCCGTTTCAGATCAAAGTTTGTCCGTCTCTCAAATATTCGCCGCAATTGGGCCGCCGTAACGATGCTCAGGATCTGAAGATGTAGGTATTCCAGGTGAGAGCGTGTCTTCCTTCAACAGCACTGGTTAGAGACATTTGCAACTTCCTTCTTAGGTCAAACAGGTGAACTCACCACTGATTCAGGCTCGCCCCATGACGATGAGCACGCGTAGTAGAGTGGTGATCGTAGCACAAACGAGATACGAGTTCTTCCGGCGTTGATACATCTCAATTTATCGTTGTCGTCCAGGAAGACGGATATCAAGGCTTGCATGACACCAATAGTCGCCGCTATGTTCCCAGTCTCTTCATCATCTGGTGGGCTATAAGAAGGTGAGGCCTTCGGCCAAGAGAGCTTTAAAAACAAAACTTCACCTGACGAAGACAGGCTTCCCGGCGTCAGTAAGTACGAAATACTGCCTTAGAGGATATCTGGATACTACGTCCTTAATCAGTCCACAGGACAATCAACAAATTTGCACAATTACCGGCGTCGAATTGGATGTCTTCTCCTTCGCGTGACTTCCCCTTTGCATGAGAGCGAGGAATTGTCGCATCTCCTCAAAGGTGTCAGATATTCGTCCAATGCGAAACTAATAAGACAGCGTTACCTGATCTTGATATCGTATGGTTCAGTGTCTTCCTGAGATGGTCACGAAGCGTTTTCTTGGTTTCTTCGTCGCCTCTGTCAATGTCAGACTCCAAACTCATCACAGTAATTTCCTCCGGTTCCTCTGCCTCAACATCGCCATCTTGAATCAAAATACCCTCGTTAAGATCCAGGTTGATCACAGATGACGCAGTACTGTCCAGAACGAGGTTCGGCGATTGAGATGGTAATGGGGGCACTGGGGGGATGTTCGACTCTACAGAGTGACTATGGATGTGGAGATTAGACAAAGATGAGGAAGGCCGAATGCTGTGTGGGACAACAAGACGAGAGGGTGGTGTCTTGGGTTTTGAGCCTGAAGGACTACCGGAGGGAGTTCGAGTTCGAGAAGGGGGGCGGGACATCACGCTACTCACGACCTGGAGGGAAGACGATACCTCTCCGGGTTTTGGAGGTGGTTGTAGTAATGTTGTAGGCTGTCGTCGTCGTTCTTGCCACACAAGTCTAAATTGACGCTTATCATCTTTTTGCCTTCTCAACCTCATGGCTCCTGACTTCATCTAACTTTTCATTGACAAGTGCGACTGGGTCGTTTTTGCAGACATGAACGAGAGAAGGGGAGAGGTGCTTCGTTCTTACCGTATTATCTGATCAGTCTTCCTGACTATCCTGTCAGCCCTGGTTTGATGACGGTAACATCATACTTGTGGCTAAAGAACCAGAGACAGCCTTTCGTGTGCATCGGGGTGTGTTGGTGAGCTCAATATACTACCCCAGCCATTCTCCCGTTGACCTTCATAGGCGAGGCACTCTGAAGTCTTTCAAGGAATGTTCGACGTTCCTCAGCCTTCGTCTCTCAATGAAACGGAGACCTGGGAAGGATGCCAAATTGTCGAAATGCACGACGCATCCACAGATCTGAGAAATCTTATCATCGCCCTCTACGATGGACCGTGAGTGTTTTGGCTTGAATTCGCTGCTAGTTTTATGAGGGGTTGAATTGAAGGACCTTCACGAACGACCATTTTGAAGACTTCATTTACCTTGCTGGCATACTACGTCTCTCAACCAAATACTTAATTGATGGTCTACGAAAGAGAGCCGTTCAATTTCTCACTGAGACGTGGCCTGTCACTCTGCAAGGCCACGACATAATGGTCTCTAAGGCTGTCGAGACACCCGCTACAAACGGCATAACGTATCCATACGTCCATCCTTTGCATGTTCTTAACCTTGCAAGGGAAGTCAACGCGCACTGCCTTGTTCCTTCAGCACTCTATTTTCTCTCGTTGTATAACCTGGACGACATTTTACGCGGCGATCATCCCAAACTCATGAATGCGCACCCATCCAGCCCCTCCTCGGCATTATGCCCTGCTGATATTGGAGCATATACCCTGATGTATCAATACCGAATCAAGGTCCTACTTGACTTCATCCGCCAAGACCCACGGCGAGCCTCTAATTGCAGTAATGACCCCATGACCTGCCTGCGTGGTTTCCAGAAACTCTTCACTCGATTTTTCCGCTCTTGGCAAACCAGAACTGGGCCTATCTATTTCTTATCTCAAGCCATACATGCTGTTGATGACGAGCCATACCTTTGTGAACCATGTCGAATACAATTTCGCCAAGATGCACGTCAGTTACGGGATAATATTTGGGACGAGTTGCCCACCATTGTTGGACTTCCAGGCTGGCCAGACCTCATACATGACGACTGAGTACAATTTGAGGCATTATCAGATGTCAGTCCCCACCATGTTCCTCATCTTCCCCAGACTTATTGGGTAACTACACTTGCAGCGGCAGGTGGCGCCTCCCGGACCCGGTATCTGTGCCTCTTGAGGGAGAACATGGAATAATACCGAAGTGATAAGTCGGCCAGCTGGCTCAGAAGTTAGATGTTGTAAGAAGCTTTCGGCCCGTTCGTGGCAAGCCACAGATCAGCCACCCGGTCCGTGAGTCTTGCAGTTTTATGGCTATACAAACCTCAAATTAGAATTTACAATGCCAATCGTATGCGCTCTCTGTATCTTGAAAATCAGCCTGAATGATAGAAACAAAATTTTTTATTTACTTATACAACTGCAGGAAATATTCCTGTAACTTGCCCTGGACTAATCCCAGGGATTGAAAATGACCTTCCCCACCTCACCCTTATCAAATGCACGGTAGCTTTCAGCTGCCCTCTCGAAGTTCACTACTCGATCGATGAGGCTGGCTGGTTGACCTACTCCTCCAAATATGTCCTGACGTTTGACTACGGCAATTGTCAGGAACATTTTCTGCTGAACACAAACTGACGCACCCAAGAGGTCGAACGCTGCAGGGAACATTGCGCGAGCCGGACAGCGGCCGAAATCGAAAGAAATATTCTTGTTATACAATTGCCGCCCTGTAAATGGCACGGGAGGCGCGCCATGAACTCCAACAGAGACAACCACCCCAAATGCTCGAACGAGATCGTATGCCGAAGCGAGGGCGTCAGGGTGTCCAACAACCTGGGCATATCATTAGAGCTTATGAGGCTTGAGGATCAAGAAAAGAAGGCCGACCTCTAGGACTGCCGTACAACCGACACCGCCCGTCGATTTAGTGACATATGCCTTCGCATCCTCCGCCGACAGGACTACGAACTCCCCCTTCGCCTTCCCTGAATCGCCGATTGCATCATACACGGTTTTCATTTTCTTCCTTCGGGACTCGAGCAAGTCGGTGGCGACGATACGGAATGGCACTTGCCGTGTAGATAAAGCATCAAGAAGACTAACAGCGGCACAGATGCCCACTGGGCCCAGTCCGATAATAGCGAAGGTCACAACTCGGTCCTCTGCAGTGAAACTGATCTCATTGCCCTCCGCAGCGCTGATCTCTGGAGAAAAGCACAAAGGCCAAGGTCTACCCGTCAAAACAGGCTGTACTTTGGGATGGTTCAAAGCTTGTAACGCAGCAAAAACACCAGTTGGCAAGATATCTGCTAACATCAAGAGAGAGACGTCGGCAAGTCCAGTCAGTGCCTTTTCTTTCTCTTCGGCAGGGAGGGCAGAGGACCATGTTGCAGAATTACTAAGATTGAAGAGCGTTCCTCCAGCCTTAGGGACACGGACATACTGAGCTTGACCTCCCTCAAGAAGGGGCGAACCAAATAGGGCTCCTTCGGGGCATCTAGCAGTGTATCCGAGACGACAGACGCTATTATAAGCAATAGATTACGCTTAAGTTCCATGGCGAGACGAGTGCTCACTTACTGACATTCCCCACAATTGCTGGTGAAAGGGGAGACAACTTTGTCGCCGACCTTTAAGGTAGAATATAATTTAGGCCGCCCTTCGACATTCACACTGTAGCTCGATCCCAGAGATGTAACTTCTCCAATAAATTCATGTCCGCATGTGTGGCTTTTTGAAAGAACATCAGACCTGGTCGGGTGAGTTATCGATCAAATGCAATGCTTACACTTTGTCCACACCGCCATGGCCTCTGTAAATATGAAGATCGCTGCCTGTGATGATATAGTCAGATCAGAGCTGGTGGCCAAGATCATCTGCCGCACCGCATAGGGCAGCAAGCTGTCCGAGTAAATCAGATTGTCGATTGACGACGCGAAATCATTGTCCGTCCTACCTTGACTTTCACAATGGCATCATCTGGATGTTGAATTCTGTAAAACGATCAGACGTGACCAGCAATGAACAGTTGAAGGTTATTACTCAGGAATAGGAAGGTCCTCAACCCTGATGTCGTAAGAAGGAGGATGCCATCTGATCGCTTTCATGGTAGACGAGGGAACAGCCATTGCGAAACTCCACCTGGCTTGAAGGTAATAGGGTGGGATGAGGCATGTTGGCCAACTGAGCACTTGAAGTAGGAGTCCGGCAAGAATGCACTCCGGATAGCCTGAGTTGCCCCATAAATGGTTCCATGCACGGATCAGAGCCCGAAAGAAAAACACGAGGTCCTTTCTCGTTGCTTAACCTCGCATTATATTGCGATTTATTTGCCTTGCCATCCATGAATATTCAAGCTTCAAGCCCCTTACAAACAGCTCATCTATTAGAGGTGGAACTTACGACCTGTCTTATAATACAAACACGTACGACTTCGATTCAATATTCTAGAGCCTCATTTCTGTGTCTGTTGAGTCTGATTAGTGCCTCACTCTTCTACAACCCGATGCATTATGCTTGGCATTCCTTCTTGTTCCTCGCCACTTCAGAATTTGTGCACCACGTGGGTCGAATTCCCAGTGCGCACCCGACCACGGGGGGTCTGCGGTCCGCCCCATTCACAGCTCTCTCTTTTTTTTCCCGCAAAGGCATTTTATATAATCATTAAGGTCAGGCAACGAGTTGTCGTCTGACGCTGTACAGTGTGACCACCAACGTGGGGTAATGTCGGTCGTTTCTAGTAAACATCTCACACAAATGTGCTATAAAGGTTGGGGTTTTTGGATTCGAAGACCAGACAGCCAGCATGATTCTTTCATCCTTTTTGACTCCCCTTCTTCTCGCCACTCTTGGTCGCGCTGTTGTTGGACCGGGCACAGTGACAGGCAACACCGCCGTTCACGATCCAACTATGTGCAAAGATAGTTCTGGCACATATTTCGTATTTTGTATGTTTTTTTTCCGACTTCTCTCGATAGTGTTCTGAACCTATCTTTCAGCTACCGGTATCGGTATTGAAATTCGAACTTCGCCGGACCGTACTGCCTGGACATACATCGGAGTGGTTTGGCCTGATGGTGCAAGCTGGACCGATCCTTATACCGAAACAACTAACGGGTGATTCAATCCTTTGCGAAATTAGAGTTGAATAGATCTAACTGATTTCGGAATAGGGCTCTTTGGGCTCCCGATTGCACGTATATGGATGGGCAGTTTTATGTGAGGCGGCATCCTCAACATTGTGTTGACCATTCTGAGCACCACTCAACACATACAGCTCTACTATGCGGCTTCAACTTTTGGCTCTCAGAATGTAAGTTGCGCATACATCAACGGTCATTTGTGCCTGAATTGTTCTTGTGATCTCAGTCTGCAATTTTCTTCGCCAAATCATCGACGGGTCTGCCTGGTGAGTTCCCGTGCAGGATTGGAGAGTCCAACATTTTTCTGAGCCCCGACCAGGCAGCTTTGTTAACGAGGGCCTTGTAACTTCAACTTCTTCCTCTAACAACTACAACGTAAATGTTCTTCCTTCCTTCCTTCCTTTCTTTCGTAGAACGCGTTATTGACGCAAGAGACAGGCCATTGATCCCAAGTAAGCGAACTACCTTACACGCATATAGTGTGATATCCTCAACATGGGTACCGCAATCTAGTCTTTACGTTGGTGAATACTTCCTGCGTTATCAAGAAGGCCCGAATTGCTCACAAACTGTGTCGTAGAGGGAAGTAATTGGTATCTTTCGCTTGGTAGCTTCTGGACCGGCATCAAGCTGGAGATGTTTGTAACTCTTGAATTTCAACCTTTTATCTAGACCTAAAGATTATCACAGCCTTGGTTCTTCAACTGGCAAGCCGACAAGCTCGGTTGTCACGTCACTAGCACAGCGCACAGCCGATAACGGGGCCATCGAGGCCAGCGTTATCTACAAATACGGCAGTTATTACTATCTGTTCACGTCCTGGGATATATGTTGCGAAGGTACCTCTAGCACCTACAACATCAGGGTCGGAAGATCTACGAGGTTGGTTTTCAAACCTCTTGCGCAGAGCCATTCCTAATTCGTATGGAAGCCCGAATGACGGGTACGTCGATCAAGCTGGCGTGTCTCTCTTAAGCGGTGGTGGAACTCTTGTTCTGGGAAGCCACGATAGCGTAAAAAAGTTCTTGTCTGTGCCTCCAAAGCTCCCAATGACGCTCATATTATAGATAATCGGCCCCGGTGGTCAGGACCTCATGACTGACATAGATGGTCCGATTCTTGTTTACCGTATGTTGCATCACATGTTTTCTTTCCTTTTCTGACATTGGGTGGTCAGATTATTACACCTCAGCGGGAAGCTTCGTAAGCTTCCAAGTTTTTGTGGACAGCCCCTGCTTTCAATCTGACTTTCACAATAGCTTGGTATCAATCGCCTCGACTTCTCTTCTGGCTGGCCTGTACGTGTAACGTGCAACTGTCGTTACCGCCCCTCACTGATTGATTCGTCGTGTAGGTGGTCGTTTAGATGGGTTAACTGTCCATTCCTTTGCATTGATATGATGTTCATATCGCTCACTGTACGAGCTGTTACCTCTCTTGTCCGCATAAACCGATTACTCTTTGGAATTAAATGCGCATAGCATCTCCCCAGGCCACAAGGACCTCTGACTGAACTCTGAAGCGCTCTCTCTCCTGACTCATTGATACAGGGATGCAATATTAATGCTATCTGGCCTGAGTTGCACCGTAAGATTTTGCCTTGAGATTGAAGGTTGCCCATTGGACGTTGTCCTATAGAGCCCAGCGCCATACAACTACTAATTGTGATCCGCGTGCACCGCGCGTATGGAGACGCATGGACGTCAGCGGCGAACGGTTAGATATATTCACCCAGGTTCACTCCTGGTTTGACTCCAATTTGACTCCGTTTTTCGGCGATCGGTTATAGACGCGCGAGCGTAGAAGAGAGGAAATACTAGTCTCAGGATTGATGCAGTGAGCTGATAATTCCCGTTCTCCTTGACATAAACTTCGATAGATGTTCAAGTTTATACAACTGCATACCTTACTTTTTTGAAAAGGAATAAGGCACATCTTCGTTGTCTCCCCAGCTTTCCCCGGACCCCGGACCCCAGGCCTTGCTTCCCCAGGTGACCTCCATTTTCCATCGATTGTCTATCTGATTCTATCAACTTACATTCACTTGAGTCTCTACATCCCTACTGAGTGCCTTGGATTTTCAGCGATGGTATAGGTATTAAGTAGGTACCTCAGACCTCCTCTGACCTGGGATATTATTCAAATCTTCAGATCTTCAGGAATATGTACGTAGATCCATATACTAAGTCTTATCGATTACAGGGGGTGACGCATCAGACTTTTGGCGCACATCAATTGCGCGGCGCGAGAGCTTTTTCTTGGTACCTTTTTGACCTTACGTGCAGTATTTCATTACCATAATGAGTTGCCCTCAGATCTAACGATTCAAGCCGAAGTTTCAAGAAACAGCACCACGATCAACTTTCAGCTTACGCCTCATGACAATATATTTTTCTCCGGTCTATCGCACTTGAAAATAAACATTTGATTCATTCATATGCGCCAACAACTCTGCCAAGGAAACCTTCCCCCGGACCTTCATCACCTTGGCAGAAGCCTTATGACCTCGCCTGCCACTCTATTTTCTCCGGTAAGCTATTTTTGTTACTTGGTCTAGGCGAATCAATGCGTTCTGGCCTCCTGACGGTAATTTAACCAGCAATCTGGGATATATGCACCCTATCCTGGATAAACTGACAAGCCTCTCCCCACTATAAAGCGCAGTCGATTTTGCCCCGAGTAATCAGAACCAGAAACCCTCGTCATGAAATTTCTGTCTTGGTTAACTCCTCTGCTTCTTGCTGCTGTCAGCCGTGCTACCGTTGGGCCTGGTTTGGTGACTGGCAACACTGCTGTCCACGACCCAACCATGTGCAAGGATAACTCTGGGACGTACTTCATTTTCTGTGAGTCGGCTTGTAGATTCTCACAGGCCTCGAGCTTACAAATGTGGCGCTTCCTCAGCTACCGCCGTTGGAATCGAAATCCGTACTTCTACTGATCGCATTGCATGGAAATTGATTGGCACGGTCTTCCCTGACGGCGCGAGCTGGACAGATGCATATACCGGGACATCCAACGGGTGAGGCGTCTCTTTATACACAACGAAATTTACGACTAATATCTACGGCCAGAAACCTCTGGGCACCAGACTGCACCTATTTGAATGGGGAATTCTATGTAATATGTCGGTGATATCAGTTGGTAGTCTCAAGACTACCCGATGATCGTCAGACCCTTAGGCGCAGATTGGCCCCATGGCCATCGGGCCCAAGCCTATCCAAGATTACTAAAGCCTAAATAATCATTAGCTTTCAAGGTAGGCTTAATTTATCATAGTCTTACTATCCAATATTCGTTTGTCTTCGATAGTCTTAAAATCCAATTCTTGTTCATCTTCGAAGTCACAAAATAATCTACTACATAGGCTTAAATCCCAGCATAT
>JABAJS010007612.1:0-57387 GCA_018221635.1 Tephrocybe sp. 10521TJB
GCGGAGATATCATCAGGCTTCCAAATCACTTATGACACAGATAACATAAAAACAGAGGCTTGGGGCAGTTCTTGTAGTGTCACAATTAATTATATATTGGGAGGCTTCTATCGCGTCGGTCAATCCCAATTTTTGATCTTCATTGTTCCATGCTCCATGAAGTTCGTGTGGAACTACATACACACTGGTGAGAAAGGAAGGGAGGACCGGAATCTATAACGAACCTTGAACGCGTTCCGCAGCATATGGGGCTCGTGTCCAGCACCACGCTTCATGCACTCATGCAGCGCCCGGTCGTAGTACTATATAAATCAACCATGTGAGGATCCGCGAAGAAGGTATATCTAGATCTGGGGACAACGCACCTCCCGCAGGGAGTCCTTGTAATCCGGGTGAGCGCACTTCTCAATGATGAGCGGGGCACGTTCGCGCGGTGAGAGCCCACGCAGGTCAGCGAGGCCTTGTTCTGTCACGATGACATCCAGGTCGTGTTCTGCCCAAAAGGATGTCTGGCGTCAGTTTGCGTTCAAAAAGCTTGTACGGAGAAACGTACCGGTTTGATCTATGTGCGAGGCGAAAGGTACGATGCAGGAGATACCCGTTGGGTCTGTCTTGGTGGGGCGACTGGTACGGCATGACATTAGCAGAGCTTTTATTGCTAAGGAGGGCGAGGCAAACCTCGAGGGTGTGTGCATGATGGAGAGCTTGGCATTCCGCAGGAAGTCGGCTGAGCCTCCAAGGCCGTTGAGCATCCTTGATCCTAGTGCGTTCGTTGAGTTTGCATGGGCGTACTACATGGGACTTTGTTTGAGCACGGAAAAAAAGGATGGCTGGCAAACGCACGATGTCGACTTCAAGAGGCGTGTTCATAGCGATAATACCGAGGCGACGGATAATCTCGGGTGAATTGGCTACCTGCTGGGATCGCAGGAGGAGCCTGTTCTTGTAATCTGACCAGTCTAAAAAGCAAAATCAGAATTGATAGTCCTTGTAGAGTAAAACAGGGCCTACGAGAGTAGAAGTGATCGAACCTGTGGACGCGCGAAGATAAGGGGTGATACAGAGACCATTTTATAGAAACTCACCCCTCAGGAGAGAATTTAATGCTCGTCGCAGTCGCAAATGACAGCTTTCCGGAATCGAAGAACCGGATGAACGTATCTGAACTTCCATATGGGCAACTCATGGATATCGAAGAACTGAAAAAAAAAAACATACCTTGCAATACTTCTGTCCACACCTGGACCTGCTCGAAAGGACCTTCGGCGAGGCCACCGATGATAGAGTTCGCGACGTTTCCAATACCCGACTGCAGGGGCAGGAGGTTCTTAGGGAGACGGCCTGCGGTTACTTCCTCCGAAAGGAATTGAATCAAATGGGCGGCGATGGCGCGCGACTCGTCGTTCTGGAATAAGACGTAGAATTAGATCGTTTGTGTGAGAGATTATAGCCACGAAGCAGAGCGTACCTCGGGTGAGTTTGGTCCAGTGTTATCGGGCTTGCGCGACTCGACAATTGCCACAATACGGTCTGTATCAATAGGAATGGCAGGTTCGCCAATACGGTCTTTGACATGTTTGATTAACTGAAGGGCGGGTAGTCAGTGGCAGAGGAAGGGAAGGAGGATTTAAAGTTGGTCAAGTAGAAAATTACCCACATAAGGCTGTCTGTATGGCGGAACGAACGACTGATTGATATCATGTAGCCCCTCGAGGTTGGGGATAAGAGTATTCACTTCAACGATGATCTTCTCCGCACTCTGAAGGATTTCGGGTGTCGCACCAACAGAGGCACCAGGGACGATCTTACCATCCTCAGTGATGGCAGTCGCCTCGACGATGGCCCAGTCCAAAGGCTTCCGCGGGTCACCATGATTTTTGCGCAAGTTGTAATACCCATATGTGAGGTCCTGGGGAAACACTGGAGATACAAAGCTCAGGTGACGCTATCACGCGAGCAGAGAGATAGTTTCTTACTGGACAGGTGCTTGTCTGCGAACTCAATGCGGCCAGCGTTGATGCCTTTCGCGATGTCTTTGCCAACTTGATGTGGGTATCGGCGCGAGATCCTAAGAGGCATGTTAGAATTGAAGATGTACGGACACGAACGGACGCACATGTCGAGCCTTGCCCAACGGTCCTCGACCTCGGGCCCTACGGATGCTCCAACGAAGAGGTTGAACTTTTTCTTTGTCTCAGGATTCGCTTGCAAGTTGTTCGCCTCAACATGATCTGCAATAGCCTTCAAGAAACTACATCAAGAAAAGGCTTGGCAAGAGATCCCGGGACGTACCGTAGGCACTGACTTGGGATACCCAACACCAGTAAAACCTGACCAGCCGATCTACAAGCACGGTGAATCGAGGAGCTGAGCAATATCAACTCATTCACCCACATAATCATCATTCTAGATAGTGAACGTGAGTTATCACTATTTCGATACCTAAGACGCACAGACCTTGAACAGCGGCGCGAGATCAACCGGGTCCGCAAGTTTGTTCAGAAGAGCAGGTCGACGGACACGTTCACGGAGAGCGGCGGATATGGACTGAGCATTCTGGCGCAGACAAGGAGTGATACGCATGATTGCGTGCTATGAGGGGAGAAAAATTTAAAGTATGCTTCCGAACCATCGACGTCAGTGTATTTGAAGACATTGACCGTGCCGTTAGACAAAATCCATGAACCGGCGCGGCGAGCCACGGCGCGTAAAGATAGGTAGCCAATAAAAAGGTCTTATTACATATAACGATTCATCATGCAATGGCTCTATAGTGTAGTGGTTATCACTCGAGATTCTGAAATCAGCATTCTCGAGACCCAGGTTCGATCCCTGGTAGGGCCTCTACTCCCTCGTAGACTATGTGTTTTTTTGTTAACGTTGTACTCCCAATTGTACTCCCAATACTCTAGTGACATTTATGTGACAACATTTTCAAAAGCGAATCTTGCATACGCAAATTCACGTCAAAAATTGTGACATTATAAAATGCGTCGGCGGAAGTGACAAGGTAAATCGGCGTGTAGTAGAGTTAGTATGGGAAGGTGACTGAATCAATAAGATGAATAATACGATGTACGAGGTCTAATTAGTAGATGTGAATGCAACAATGCCTGGCGGGAGGAGTTATGTATCGCAAAAGGGAGGGGAGGAAGGAACAGGAACTCAGAGAGCAGTAGAAGAACCGCAGGAAAGCCTAACAAATACAACTCGGAAAAAAAAAATGAAAAACTCGTGGGTGAAATCGTAACTTGAATCATGAGATGAGAAGGGTAGGGATAGGGGTGGCGCATAACGAAACTGACACGCGTTCTCATAAAGGTCGCCACGTTGCGTCCGGGCGGTCGAGCATGTGTGAGATGTCACCCCAACTTGAGATTGTTCGACCACTCGACTCCGTTGTACTCTCGACTGTCGCAGGCGCTGTTACGAATGACTGGGCAGCCGTACTTATATCCGGCGGGCTACTCGCCACTGATTCAGCAGGCTGATCTGTTTCGCGGAACGGAACAGGGATATTGACTGGGCTCGATGGGCCTGGAGTGGCGAAGTCCGGTTCTGGCGTCGACAGTGCTCTCGCTGTCACCGGTGTTTCCGGCACAGGACTCGACTGTCGTTGGGATTGCGCTGGAGACCTTGATGAAGATCGCCCTCTCCTAAAAGGACCTGTAAACGATAGATTGGATAGAGAGTAATGGAGGGTAGGCGGGGTTAGTGCCTGCGGCGAGGGCGTGGCAGGCTCTTCTTCCAGAGGCTCCTCCTCTCGTCTGGGGAAGTTCATCCTCATCGGCTGCCCGAAGGTGTAGTTCTCATTCGCACTGACAGACCCACTCCCTGACCTCGAATGTGTGTGCGCATCGGAATAATAGGAGTCCTCTTCTAGTCGAGCCATGGACGAATTGGCACGCGAACGCATGGCTGTCTGCACGAGTTCAAGAGAAGAATGGGAAGCTGCCCCAATGTTCTGCATCAGCGATTGTGCACGCGATCGTACCGACATAGATATCGACTCTGCACGAGACCGCGACGAAGACGTGTGCGAATTCGTCCTGGAGTTGGAGCCAGACCGTGATTCATGGAGACGATGCTGTGAGATCGTGCTACCCCTGTGCTTTAGAGACGTTCGCGGACTGGGACCGCCAGACGATAGAAGGCCAACAAGGTCATCCTTCTCTGCAGCCTCGTGCGAGGCTTCAGATCCTGCATCATCCAACAAGCTATGGCCCTCATCCGAGCCGATTCCGGGAACACCGATGGAGTCCGAATCAGCCTTTAAATGAGCTTTGGGGCGACTCGCTTTCGGGAACGCGACTGACGGTGACGGAGGCGACGGCGATGAGAATGCAGGACCCGTGCCGGCCCTCTGCCTACCTCGCCTCTGCCCTTGCTGCGGATGTCTAGGCGGCATGGGAATCCCGCTACTAGTGCTTATTGCGGCATCCGAACTCGAGGTATGTGACCGAGGCGAGTGAGAGTCTGACGATTCACGATTGCCGGTAGACTGCGTGGCTCGCGAGATTCCGGATTGAATCGACCGTGTATTGGAGCTTGGGGACATATGGGAGGCGCCACCCGAGGAGGTACTGTTGCCGCGACCTGGGTGCCGGAACTGGAATGGATAACGCGAAGATACAGGGTGGCCAAGACTTGACATTGAGCCAGATGCTCTTCCTGTTGAAGGCTCCTCGCTCCCGTCTTCGTCTTCCTCCTCCTCCTCTTCATCTTCCTCCTCCTCGTCCTCGGTACTAGTACTTCCGCTGCCGCTTGTTGTGCCACCGCTGCCACTGGTAGCTTTCTTGCTCCCACTAGGTACCGGCGAAGGCGGGAACGACACCTTATCTGAAGAGGACATTTGTGCGCCGGCTGCAGTAAAGGGGTACGACAATGTAGACGGTCCAGCGATCTTATCCTTCGATGAGCGTTTCGCGGCTTTGGGCATGATATCCGGGAAGTCCGAAGGGTCTAACAGGCCATCATCTTGTGGGCTCTCGAACAGATCCCCAGAAAGGACCCCACGACGTGCTAAAGGCGGTAGTGATGGGAAACCCACAGCCGCAAGGACTTGCTCCATGCCATCGCCCTCCACACCTTCAGTGTCAAGTTGCGCCCCCTCCGAGACGTCTTTCTCGTTGTTCCAGCGCAACGATGGGCGCACGGTAAGGCAGAAGTCATACGCCTCCTGAACTCGCACGCGAGTGCATTCGCGCCAGCTCCAGGGGAGGGTTTCATCAAGGGAAGCATCGTCGCTATAGTACGATCTGGTCTTTTCGACATCTTCCTCCCATCGATAGCGGGGCCCGCAGAGCCCGGCACAACCATGTCCACTAACAATCCACAGGCCAATCCTAATTCGGGATAGCAAGCAATTAGGGGTACACGGTTTCTAAGGGGAGCATATGGGCTTACCAGCTAACGATTAACACAAGCGTGCGCCATGCTGTCCAAGCAGCGTTGGCGATAAGGACTCCACGGGCATAGTTTGTTAGAGTTCCGTCGGCGGTGCGGAAGAAAGTAGGGTCCCGAAGGAAGATGCCAGCATCGGTGAGGGCAACTTCGCCTGCTTGAGGCGTTGAAAAAGACAGCAGGAGCGCCAGAGCTAGACCCGCACGCGGGAGGAGCAAGGCGACTGTAGCAAGGTTTTGTGAGTAGAACCAGAAGGTCTCGGCGAGCCCGTCGCGAATGCTGCCGCTGTCACCGAAGAAGGCAGAGAACCGGATGTACTGAAGGAAGCAGAAATTGGTGTAGGATGTCATTGAGACCAAGCTGAAACTGGAGGATGAAAGGTAGATTGGGACCATAAGAGGGCGTTCTGAGCAGTTGTTTAGTGTCGATCGAGAGAGAGTAAAAAGGGTGAAAACAACTTACTAACGCGCCACCGGCGAACGAAAGAATAGATGACCTCATATACAATGAAGACTACAAAGAGCCAGGCAAGCCAACATGCAATGTATGCAGCAGCGCCTAATGACCAATTCTTTCCAGAACCAGGCACACCAGGGGCTTGAGGATTGGGAAATTTTGAAACTCTGGAAACACAACGGTCAACCTCTTCTGAGAAGCACGGTGAATCAGAAAAAAGTACTCACTGGATCAATATGAATACAGCGTTGAAATCAAAAAATGTTTGGAGAGGAAGGTGTGCGAAGACGAGAAGAGGGTAGAGATAGAAATATAGACGGAATGTGCGAGAAGGATTCCGTAGAAGATCTAGGTTAATAGTCCTCGAGTGGAATCTGGGCTGTGGTGCTCGCGATGAAATGGGGGCGCCAGAAGAGAACGCGGCAGGCGCAACGGCAGAGCCGGACGCTCTAGACCAGGTACGGGTATTGGTCGCGACCCGAGTCTGATCTGTTGGTTCGCGCCGCGACTCCTGCAGACTGACGATGCGCACAGAGCGTGGCGTAGGCTTCCGGCCGCCGACAAACGGAGGGGATTCGCTGGGCCCACTCTCTGGCAGTCCCACTGATGAATGAAAAGTAGACGCCGGTGCTGGAGGTGGCGGCCTCCTTGGAAGCCAGGACGGATATCCCTCCGAGTCTTTGGACATTCTGCGCCGCGACGACGATGAAGGTTGTTCCGAGAGTTCTCCTTGGGCAATTGGAGAGCTTCCGGGGCTGGACGAGTCTCCTGGAGGCTGGTTGGGGGTGGACTGTCGTGACATTCGTGAATAAAAGAACATTCAACGGGGCAAAAAAAAGAACAAGAAAGACGTTGTCGTGGATGTCGCGTTAATTGTCAATGATTTTTTTAATAGTCGGGAGCAGCACGCTGAGCAGGCGGAGGCTCACGGCGTCGACGAGATGAGCACGAAAAAGTTGAACGCGCTGGCCTCGTGTTAGATGACGATGGTGGCCTCGTGTTCTTGCCTTTACTGGGGCAAAACGGGGCAGAACTGATGGCGGTGGCAGCAAAAACGCCAACAGGATCTTTCCCAGCCACAGCGTTCCTGGACTTCAACCATGCCCATATTGGGTAACAATTAATAAAAAGTGACTTACCATCTATGTACCCCTAACCCTAACAGTACCTGACGATCTCGATTAACGTCTGGCGTTTCAAGGAGACAGAAGAGAAGGGAAGAAAATGAATGTTGATAAGGAGCGTATAGAACGAGTGCAAACGCTGAAAAAGTGGTGGTGGTGGTGGAGATACAAGATATACTTCCGCGTTGCCTCCGTCCTCACTCCACTTCAATGGTTGCTATGGGCGACTATGGATTTTCTAGACTTCAATTTGAGCAGAGATAGTTGGGAGGGAGATCAGTTATCCCCGTAGTCAGTTCTATTGTGATAATCACAGCTCTACTCTATCGAACAGATCTTCGCATGCGTCATGATCTGCCTCAGAATAAGCTTAAACTTCGGACATTGATAGACACGAGAGGATCACAATATTAATCGGATGTTCAGAGAGGATAAAAAAAATGTGAGCAGACTGACGGAAGTAATGGATGCGCTAAGCGTTCGGCTACTTGTCGTGTAAGCTGAAATGCAGCACGTCAAATCCCCTTCCATAGTTCTTCTCCCAATCGAAGTCATTCCTGTGATTCTCCTCTCCGAATGCGGAAATGAGCGCGCGCCCCTCTCGGCCTCCATGTACGACAGGCCGCGCTGTCTCCCTCGTCTTCCCTTTCGCACCCTGCCCATATATCTCACTTTCATCCGCAGTCAGGAAAGTACCAATGTGGCGGAACGTCAAGCTGATGCGTTCGCCACCCTGGAATAGCTCCTCAGAGGACTTGGTCCTCGTTGCACGGTTATCGTGGTTGATACCGTGCAGCCACTTCTTGTTCGTCTCGGGGCCCATAACGAACATGGAATTATGAGGGAGCGGAATGCGCTGCGACGCTCGGGGAATCTTCTCCTCGTTCTCAGGCTGTGGCTGAGATGGATCCCTTGGGGGTCCTTTCTGGCGAAGGGTCATGACACGTTGCGCACCGATACTGACATTGACGATGTTCGACCCCCTCACAACGTCGATGGTCTTGTCGGAATGCTCGGAAATGTAATCCTTGCCAGAGCGGTAGTGTTGTATCAGGACGTGGTTGACGGGATGTTCGAGAACCTAGTAAAAAAAATGTTAAACGTTAGCTGCAATGCTGAATGTTCAACTTCGTTGAATGTACCTCTTGCACATAGTCCCGGATTCGAGCGACAGTCGGGGAGAACGCAGAAAGAGGGGGCGACTCATCTGCAGGGTGGCGGTAGAGCGGGAAACTGTGATCCTCTTCAGTACAGAACCATGCGATACGACCCTACATAAAACACACACCTGCCATCCTCGGCAACCTCCCCTTCAACTGCAACAAGTCTTGGGACTTCTCCCCCTTAGAAGCGCCCTCACTGATCAACGATATTCTAAACAAGATCCGAAATTCTTTCATACCTCGATGGTGCATAACGTTCCATTTGACCTCTGTCCTCATTTTGTCGAACGCAGCGTCGGCAAGATACTGAGGTAGGATATCTGCGACAAGATACGAGTCCCCTGCGCCTAGAGAATCACCTGCGCCCATGATAGGTCCAGGGGGCGGAGGGTGTGGACCACGAGGTGCGGACCCACGGCGGTTGGCCCTCCCACTGAACGAGGAGGGGAGGTAATTTCCCATGACATGGTCACTAGACCAAGCAGTGTGCTTGCTATGGCTGACTACATGCCATTCGCCGCCCTCATCTTGTTGGTTGTTCGCCATTGATTAAGTGAACTTGTGGTATGCATGAATTAAATAGATCAGATATGAAAGCGTAATGACTCGACTTTGTTCCAGCACCTTCTAGTAGGTTTGCTGTCAGAAGGGGTGAGCGGTCTACGGACTATAGTGCATATTTTGCCTTAGAAACGATCCAGTAGTTTTGTATATAGGAAGATGGACGGAAATTTTTTTACAGAGTAACGTTAGAGACGTAGTACATTACTAAAGGCATCTTGATAGATTGAATTGAAATTATGTAATCTTCACACTTCAATTATCTGAGTCTCAGACGATTTGGAAACGATTGGCTAGCATCGAACACTGTCACTCTAGAGTCCTTAGTGAGTTGCTGAAAAAGCTTATAACAGGATTTTCGAATTCGAAATGTGTTGACGTTTGAAATGATACAGATACTTAGCTTAGGAATGCAAAACTCAGCACTTACTAGTTCGCCACACCGCTGTCTCCTTGTGCCGGAAATCCTTTCTCTCATTTGTAACAGCGTTTACACCGCTTCACTCGACGAATATTACTTTCGCAAACATCTGTATGCCCTTGCAAGAACCTGCCGTCGTTTCTCGGAACCTGCATTACAGTGTGGGCGAACCTTGAAGGTTTTTCACCCCTCATAGGGTGCCTGCCAGAAGACCTATTGGACACCACAGCAATGCCTAATGATCGATTGGTACGTTGTGATGATCGATTTCGTGCCCTGATGACTGATGTTCTTTTGATGAAGAAATTCAGAAGAGCAGTTGTTCTCGCAGACTTGTCAAGGTTCCGAGAATACGCACACTATGTTCGAACTTGGTACATTCCCTCATACTCAGAGATTGCGGATGCAGCGGACTTGCAATCGCTGGCTTTTGTCACAACTGGCCTTTTCCTATTTCCTAAATTGCAGGCGATATACTTGTCATCCGATGATACCTCACTGTTCCCTTTCGTTGATATTCTCCTCTCCTCTGACCTCAGAGAAATTACTATTTCTGGCGGCATTATGGCACGCTTGCCACTTTCACTGCTTACCACTCTCAATCGTCGGTGCCCCAAGATCGAAATGATCGCAATTGGCGAGATGGACATAAGATACGAACAGGTCCCCAATGGCACGACCATTGTCTCTGCGGCACTACAAGGATGGCATAATTTGTGTGAAGTGTCTGTGGGCGCTATATCTACGGAGGCGTATAGTCATCTTGCGACGCTTCCGCGCATGAAATCCTTACGATTGGCACTACACAGTCCCCTCCATTCTTCGATTATATTACCCACCTCTTTTGACTCTCCGACGTTCCTTGCGCTTGAAGGTTTAGACTTGGTGTGCTGCGATATTAGTCTTTGTGTTGGCATCCTAACTCACATGTCATCAAATCGATCCCTCGATTCGCTTACGCTGAGCCTTGCAGCACATGCCAAATCACCTCAGTGGAAGACTCTATTTGAAACACTACGAAAGGGGTGCTATACGGCCTCGTTATCTTCATTGATCATAACCGACAGTGATATCTTCGCATTGGAAGGAGATATCAACGAATTTCTTCTCAAGCAGGAACATTTTGAAGCATTGGTTTCCTTCACCAATTTGACCAATATTTACCTTCGTCCTGTCGGATTCGATATCAACGACGACGTGATTGCACAATTGGCGCCGTCTTGGCCCCACCTCATGCACCTGACCTTGGGCGGCGACATTCATCAGGAACGACCTCCCTCACAGGTATCTCTTGCAGCACTGGGATCGCTTGCGAAGCACTGCCCAAGATTAGATCAAATCACTATCCTCCTGGACGGCAGGATACCTTGTAGTCCCGACACAAAGCCAAGGGTGTTTTTCAAAAGTCTCCAGTATCTTACTATCCTAAATTCACCAATTGCGAATCCAGAACAGGCTGCTGTCTACCTTTCTGATGTGACCCCTGACCTGAAAGCCATCGTTTTCGATGGCCTGGAAACCCCGGAGAATGAAGAGAAGCGAGCGTTATGGGAAAACGTTGAACGATTGCATAAGTATTTTTGTGAAGTCCGTCAGCAGGAAATCTCTCGTTTCCTCCAATCCGGTCCAGAATGATGAGGCGGTGACACATCCGGGCAGTAGCATGCCGTGGAATCTTCATGGGTACGTGGCCTCATCTGACTGCCATTGTAATTGTTTGGCTCATATGTGTTAGTTTCCTTTGTGGCACAACTTCGAATCGCTCTTGGATAAGAAGGGTCCCCTCCCTGATAGATGGATGCCGTTATTAATATTTCATATATGCCTCAATGAAGACGGGCTCAAGTTGTCTGTGCGGAGACTTTCATCTTCGACAGAGATCACAGCAAGTATCCAAATACATTCCCCTAACTAGGGATGGTTACCGAGCGCTTGTTCATTGCTGGGACACGGGGTTGCCTTGAATGAGAACTGAATCTTACTAAAATGTACAAGAAACTGGAAGGATTGTCTGGTGGTCAGATGTGAAATCGAAAGGTCGCGTGCCTGTCACGGTCATGCGTTTTCTCGGTGGCACTTGGGCGCTTGATGGGAGGTCAGGAATCAGGATGGATCTGTCAGGGGCTGTCACTCAGCGATATCTCACTCGTGCCAGCAAGGACAGATTGCTTACACAGTTGGTCCATCGAACACCATAACCTCCGAGTCGGCGCTCTCCTCAGTGAGTTGCTTGAAAGTTTGTATACAAGACTCTCGCTTGTTGACGTTTGAAACTATTAACTTAACTTAGCTTTGGAATGGAAAATTCAGCACCTAGTACCAGTTCACCACACCGCTGTCTCCTTGTTCCGGAAATCCTCTCTCTCATTTGCGACAGCTTTTACACCTCTTCATTCAGTCGAGATGGTTGCCAAAATTTGTATGCCCTCGCAAGAACCTGCCGTCGTTTCTCGGAACCTGCATTACAGTGTTTGTGGGCGGAACTTCCAGGTTTATCACTCCTCATAAAGCGCCTGCCAGAGGACCTATGCGAGACCACAACGTTAAATAATCAATATCCGGTACGTTGTGACAAATGATTTGGTTCCCCAATGACTGACGTTCTTTTCATGAAGAGATTCCGAAGAGCGGTTGTTCCCGCAGACTTGTCAAGGTTCCGAGAATACGCACGCCATGTTCGAACATTGCACATTCCCTTGTACTCAGAGGTTTCTGCCGCAGACTTGCACTCGCTGGCATTTGCCGCAACTGGCCTCTCCTTATTTCCTAATTTGCAAGCGCTTCACTGGTCATCCAATGATTCCGCAATGTTCCCTTTCATTGATATTCTCCTCTCATCCGACCTTAGAGAAATCTCTATCTCTGGCCGCACTTCGGCATCCTTGCCACTTTCGTTGTTAAGCACTCTTAATCGTCGGTGCCCTAGGATCGAAACGATCAAAGTTGACATGATCAACATGGGATACGAACGGATCCCCAATGGCGTGACTATTATTTCTGCTGCACTCCAGGGATGGGATAATTTGTGTGATGTGTCCGTGGGCGCTATATCTACGGAGGCGTATGCTTATCTTGCGACGCTTCCTCTCATGAAATGCCTACGATTGATGCTCTACAATGAAGGTAGTCCCAGCACCTTTAACTCTTCAGTTGTATTACCCGTCTCCTTTGACTCCCCGCCATTCCTTGCGCTTGAATCCTTAGACTTGGTGTGCCGCGATATCAGTCTTTGTGTTGACATCTTAGCTCACATGTCATCAAATCAATCCCTCACTTCACTTATCCTGAGCCCTGGGACACATGCCAAATCAACTCAGTGGAAGACTCTATTTGAAATGCTACAAAAGAGTTGTCATGCGCCTTCCTTATCCTCATTAACCATAATCGACAATAATATCGACGCGCTTGAAGGAGATATCAACGAGTATCTTCTCAAGCAAGACCACTTCGAACCATTGTTTTCCTTCCCGTATTTGACCAAGGTTAAACTTCGCCCTATCGGATTTGATATCGACAACGACGTGATTGCACGATTGGCGCGGTCTTGGCCCCGCCTCGTGGACCTAACCCTGAGCGGCAACATTCAGGAGGAAAGACCTCCTCCACAGGTATCTCTTGCAGCATTGGAATCGCTTGCGAAGCACTGCCCAAGATTAGAACGCGTCACTATCCTCCTAGACGGCAGGATACCTTGTAGTCTTGACACAAAGCCAAGGGTATTTTTTGAACGCCTTCGCATTCTTAACGTCCTAAATTCGCCAATCCGGAATCCGGAACTGGCTGCTGTCTACCTTTCTGATGTGGCTCCTGACCTGGAAGGCATTAATTTAGAGGCTCTGAACACACCGGAGGATGAGGAGAGGCGGTCGTTGTGGAACAATGTCGAACGAATGCATAAGTATTTTTGTGAAGTCCGTCAGCAGGAAATCTCTCGTTTCCTCCAATCCGGCCCAGGATGAAGAGGCACTGGCAAATCCGAGCAGTATCATGCCGTGGAATTTCACGGGTACGTGGCCCCATCTAACTGCCATTTGAATTGTTTGGCTCATATGCCACTGTGTTAGGAGCAGGTCACCACTTCGTGCCGCTGTTGGATAGGAAATTTACCCTCCCTGATAGATGGATCTCGTTATTAAAACTTCATATAAGTATGTCTCAATGAAGGCGGGGTCAAGTTGTGAGTTCGGGACTTTCACCTTCGGCAGAGATCACAGCAAGCATTTCGATATTCAATTGCCGGAGCTGGGGATTTTTTACTGAGTGCTTGTTTATTACTGGGACATGGTTTGCAACGAATGAGAATTGAAACTTACTAAGATGTACAAGAAACCGGAATGAAATACACTGAGTTGTCTGGTATTGGTTGGAATGTGAAGGAACGCGTCGCGCCTGTCACGTCATGGTCACGCGTTTTCTCACTTAACTGTCACTAAGTTTTGTGCCAGCAGCAGGGGCAGACTACACAGTTGATCCATCGAACACTGTAAACTCAGCGTTCTCCTCAGTGAGTGTTTGAAACGCTCATATATAATAGGATTCTCCTGTGATGACGTTTCGGAATTATAAACTTAACCTAGGAATGCAAAACTCGGACTCACTTACCAGTTCACCACATCGCTGTCTCATCGTTCCGGAAATCCTTTCTCTCATTTGCAATAGTGTCTACACCTCTTCGGGAAAATTTCACGCTGGCCAAACTCTGTACGCCCTCGCAAGAACTTGTCATCGTTTCTCGGAACCTGCATTACAGTACTTGTGGGCGGAACTTCCAGGTTTATCACTCCTCCTAAAGTGCCTGCCAGAAGATCTATGGGAAAAAAAAACTGAATATCGACGAAATGTACTAGTACTGGTACGTTGTAACGTATGAATTGATTCGCTCCTCGATGACTGACGTTCTTTTGAAGACATTAAAAAGAGCGGTTGTTCTTGCAGACTTGTCAAGACTCCGACAATACGCACGCCATGTTCGAATTTTGCATATTCCCTCATACTCAGAGGTTTCAGTCGCAGATTACTTGCACTCGTTGGCTTTTGCCGCAATTGGCCTGACCCTATTTCCTAAATTGCGAGCGCTGTACTGGCAATCCAGCGAATCCGCATTCTTCCCGTTCATTGACATCTTGCTCTCTCCCGATATTAGAGTGTTCTATATCTCTAGCGAGACGTCGGTATGCTCGCAACTTTCGTTGCTTAGCACACTTAATCGTCGGTGCCCCAGAATCGAAACGATCAAAATTGACACGATCGACATGAGATACGAACGGATGCCCAATGGCGTGGCCATTGTTTCTGCTGCACTGCAAGGATGGCATAACTTGTGTGATGTATCTGTGGGCGCCATATCTACGGAGGCATATACACATCTTGCGACGCTTCCGCGCATGAAATCCCTACGATTGGAACTACATAGTCTCCTCCATCCTTCAATTATATTGCCCACCTCTTTTGATTCCCTGCCGTTCCTTGCGCTTGAATCCTTAGACTTGGTGTGCCGTGATATCAGTCTCTGTGTTGGCATCCTGGCTCACATGTCATCAAATCGATCCCTCACTTCACTTACCTTGAGGCTTGCGGCACATGCCAAATCAACTCAGTGGAAGACTCTATTCGAAACACTACGAAAGAAGTGCCATGCGACCTCTTTATCCTCATTGACCATAATCGATGATGCTGTTGTTGCCCTTGAAGGAGACGTCAGCGAGTTTCTTCTCAAGCAAGAACATTTCGAAGCATTGTTTTCTTTCCCGTATTTGATCAAGGTTAACCTTCGTCCCATTGGATTTGATATCGACGATGACGTGGTTGCAAGATTGGCACGGTCTTGGCCCCGCCTCGCGGACCTGACCTTGGGCGGCGACATTGGGGAGGAACGACCTCCTTCACAGGTATCTCTTGCAGCGTTGGGATCTCTTGCAGAGCACTGCCCAAGATTACGATACATCACTATCCTCCTCGACGGCAGTATACCTTGTAGTCCCGACACACGATCAAGGGTGTTTTCCAAACGTCTTCACATTCTTAGTTTCCTAAATTCACCAATCGAGGAGCCAGAACAGGTTGCTATCTACCTTTCTGATGTGACCCCTGACCTGCAAGCCATTGTCTTCGATGGCCTGGGTACCCCGGAGGATGAAGAAAAGCGGACGTTGTGGGAAGAAGTCGAACGACTGCATAAGCATTTTTGTGAAGTCCGTCAGCAGGAAATTTCTCGTTTCCTCCAACGCGCGCGTATCCGGCCCAGAAAGACGAGGCGGTGACACATCCGGGCAGTAACATGCCGTGAAATCTTTATGGGTATGTGGCCTCATCATCATCTAACCATTCAAATTGTTTGGCTCATGCTTACAGGATCGCAGTTTCCTTCGTTGTAGGCAGGTCATAACTTTATGTCGCTCTATGGATAAGAAAATCCGCCTCCCTGGCGGACGGATGTCGTTCGCAACACTTAATATATAAATGAAGGCGGGTTATGTTATGCGTGCGGAGACTTGCATCTTCGACAGCGATCTAGATATTCGCCGATGGTGATGATTTTCCACCAAGCATCTGGCTAGGGGATGCACGGGATGACTAAATTTGATTCCTAGATCTTGAAACAGCAAAACGCGTTGAACAAGTTGCACACCGGTCATGTCAAGCCGATGTGCCCAGAGTTCGTGGAGGACGCTGCCGACGTTCCGATCATTTCAAATTTTCTGTTCAACTTTCTTTGCACATGCCCACACTCACTGGGCATGCGCTACTTTGTCTGTAGAGCCCAGGCTTGCGATAAAACTCTTGTCGTGAAGTTCAACATACCTATCTCAAGTGGTAGTCACTAGGCACCCACCCTGGCCTTGAGTGAAATCTGTCACAGTTACGATGAGATTCAAGCAATCAGCGCTCAGCGCTCAGCGCCCACCACGATATCTAGTCCAATGCTTTTCCGAAACGCCAAATTGCGCTGATCAATTTACATCAACCGCCATTGGTTCAAGGCTGTGCCCAGCCACATCTCCCAACCCGTTGTTTGAAGACCGAACCCCTTGATCGTCAATGCATATGTCATGCATATCTCACAGACTCGAGAGAGGCGTCAGGGCATGTACGGATCCAGATCATGGATATTTTAATCCCAGTCTAAGTGATTGGAGTCGACCCTAGGACACTACTTGGGGATATTGTGGTCATCTTTATCAAGGATGGCAACTCGAAAATTGGCCCCCCATCTTCGTTGACGTTGATCCCCCCCCATCCTCTGTGTGCAGGTCACAGCCGCGAGCCGGTCTCCTCGTCCTATCCCAACCAAGAACTGGATTCTTGTACTACAGTCCTTCCAACTCGTCATTTCGCCATATTCATCCCGTCACAATGTTCACGTTCTCAAAGTTCTTTGTCTCTGCAATTTCGGTTATGAGCGTAGCGCTTGAGGTTACTGCGGCTGGAGCTCCTGGTACCAACGCTCGCCGATCACGTCGTGTCGCTCGCCAAGACGATGCAGGAAAAACATGGACCCAGGTTGATAAGTTCCAAGGCGAAGGTTTCCTCGAGTGAGTGAAGCGTAGGTTTTAGTCTGCAGACAACTGATTATGACTTGTGATGGATCTAGTGGATCTTGGGATTTCTTCAGCGACGCCGATCCCACTCACGGACAAGTTTCATACCAGAACGCTGCTGACGCCAAATCCCAAGGCCTCGCAGTTGTGACAAACGGTCAACTTGTTCTATCCGTCGACGATACTACACAACTTGCCCCCGGAAAACCTCGTAACTCGTAAGTGGTCATTCCTATAATAAATACACCTGTGGTCCTGATGGTGTTACCACAGTGTCAGGATAAACACCAACAAAACATACAACGGTGGATTGTTCATCGCCGATTTTGCAGCCATGCCTTTTGGCTGTAGTGTGTGGCCAGCTTGGTGGTCCGTGGGTCCCAATTGGCCAAGTGGAGGCAAGTTTACTGCCTACACCAAAAGTCGTGCTTGACTTACATTAAGATTTCTAGGAGAAATTGATATCATAGAAGGCGTTAATAACCAACAAACCAACCAAATTACCGTCCACTCTGCCACGGGATGTTCTTCTGACGCCAACGCAAAGACTACGTCTGAGCTGTTGGGGACGACCTGTGCCAGTAGCGGCAGCGACAACACTGGCTGCGCTTTCGCAGATACGGACACTCGGAGTTACGGTTCAGGTTTCAACAACGCCGGGGGTGGTGTCTACGCACATGTTTGGGACTCGACGGGCATCAGTATATGGTTTTTCTCTCGAGCCGATATTCCCCAAGACATCACAGACGGAAAACCCAACCCTTCTTCATGGTCGACTCCGGCTGCGATGTTCCCCACGTCCTCCTGTGATACTTCGAAATATTTCCACGACCATGTTTTGACTATCGATACCACTTTGTGCGGAGACTGGGCTGGGGCGGCGTATGGAAGCTCAGGTTGCCCTGGAACTTGTGCAGAAGCTGTCGCAGATCCGACGAACTTTGTTGGTCAGTGATGTTCTGTCTGGCTTTTTCAGCCCTGACTTTAACTTTTCACGCAGATGCGAAATGGAAGATCAATTATATTGCAACTTACGAGTAAAGATAACTGTATACATAGGTTGATAGGATCACCTATAGGATATATATACTTGAGTAGCATCCCGAAATGAAGTGTGCCACCTGAGGCGCTTTTGTGCCCGAACGGGGAACCTAACAAAATCTCGAGTAAGTTTAAGTCATTAGCCCAACTTGGCGTCCAAGCTCGCTGACGCGAAACTGTCACGCCAATGTGGATGTGGTACAGCTCGTGAGCTTTCAAGAATACCATCAATCGTGAAGTTCATTAAACTGAAAATGAAGATAATACAATGAGGAGTCTAGATACCTCGAAATGAACACTGAAAGCAATAACTTATCATTACAAAAATTCCCTCCTCAACTGCTCTGCCCACGCCATGATGAAATACACAATCCCTGCCGGGAGAATGCACTGGACGCCGACGACCTTCCAATCCCACCTCCTCCCGCCCCATGTGCCCCCACTCCACCGCTTCCAATACCCACTCCGACTCCTCTTCTCTCCCTCCCGTTTCTCCCTATCTCTATCCCGCACCTCCCGCGTCTCCCACCACAGGTTACTCGTTACCCAAATCTGCACACCGCGGCTGATGCACGTCGTCGTCCCGATCACCGCCCACACCACAACGGGCCTCTTTTGATGCTCGAGAATCGTGCATGTCAGCTGCGTTGCGGGCCAGCAGATGCCCTGCAGTGCGAGTAGCCGGATCAGTGTTGGTAGGGGCGGGTAGTATAGGCGCCACCGTGTTAGGAGTCCCGTGGTAAGGCAGAGGCATTGGTACCCTGTGAGTATTGCCCAGAGGGCAGAGACGGCGAAATCGACACGCTCGGGGGCGCGTGGTCCTGAGGGGGGCTTGTATAGGTGGTAGAGATTATAGAGAGTACCGAAGACTGCAGGAACGATGGAAAGGAGGCGGGAGAATTCGAATAGGAGGGGTGTTAGTCGTTCTTCTAGTGTGTTTGGGGGCACGAGAGGTCCAGAGGAGGGTATAATCCGTGCTGTAGGTAAGTGTCGAGGCTTGAGAGAAACTATTAGCATCTTGCTCTATCATTTGTAAGGAATAAATACACGTACTGGTTCGTCCATCTCAGTCTCAGTTTCGCCTGCACCGCCCCGTCCAGGCGTTGTGCAGATTGTCTTTGGTCGTTCACGTCGTACGGACGCTCCAATACCGAACATACGCGCTCGTAGACCAGAACTCGACGTTGCATTTGCTGACCATGCCGTGCGTACTAGGCCCTCATCCTCATCCCCGCGATCGTCTTCACTCTCACTATAGATTTGAGCCGACAGGCGGCGAGCGTAAGGGTTTGAAGCGGGATGGGCGTTGAGAAGCGACGTCGAGTTTGACTTGACGTTAGGAATTTGGGGTGATATTGGGGTGGATTGTTCGGGTGTATACGCCGGAGGCGTGTCCGCCGGCGCAAACAGAAATTCTGGGGGTGCAGAAGAGCCCAGCGCGTCGGTCCGTCTACGCGTTCGCGGCTGCGAGCACGTCTGTAGTGTCGAGTAGGTTGTCAAAGTGTGCTTCCGGAAGCGGACGGATCGCTTTGGCGGTGCCTCTCCGTAGCTGGCTTGCGGCCTGCTTGGAACCAAATCACGAGGCTTGCGCCCGTCGTCCAGACGGCCTTGGCTGGTGGGCAGCATTTCAGAGGTAAATTGAGAATTGCACTGCAGATTCCATATAAAGACTCTTACAATCGTTTCCCTGTCTCTCGATTAACCTTCAAAAGATAAGGCAATAACGGAATGGGTCTTATTTAGGCAGCGCTAGAACCAAAGGACGGGAGAGATGACCATGCAAGAACGTGGCTTGCGATGCATGTCGTGGCAAACAAAGCCCGCCATCACTACTCTAAACTCTTCCTCTTTCCCATCAGAATTTCAAATTTCCTGCTAAGGCCAACACTTCTTCCAAGTAGTCTTGGTGGGTGTGATTTTTTTTTTTTCATTGAAGGGTTCTTTTTGTGCCCCATCTGTGTCGTGTTATCTGAAAAATTCAACGCGCTGCTGCCAATGCGCCTATCGTACTATCGCCAAATCTTAGGGGCTTTCTACGTCTTATCTCACTGCGCTCGGCGCCACAGGCCCGGCGTCGAAAAAACATATTGAACCTTGTTCTCTTTTGAGGGGGTAGACCTAGGGTCTTTTTCCAAGGGGACCTTCCATAGGTGCTTTCATCCGCGGTTGTGTGCACCTTTGCAGCATGGTATCATGCCCCCAGCCAAGTGCGATACTTTTTCAAATGAAAGGGCCGCTAACTAAAAAATGGTCCCCGCCTTTTGTATCCCTCCGAAACGGAATAATATCACTAGTAAGAGCCTCGAGTTTTGTCTGTACTGCTGCTTATCAGCAATTTGTCAGAAAAATGGATATTGTGGGCCCGAAGGTTATTTACGTCAAGAAGTTGGAAGCCTTTTCAAAAAATCTAGAGCGATGCACTGATCCATTCAAACTACAGCCTCAACCTGCTAAAACCACAGGTAGCGGGGATAGTTGATTTGAGCAATGATCTCTCTGGTCTTGAATTCGAGCAACTGGAATATCTGTAAAGGGAGAAGAATTTTCAATTCTGAGGACTCACGAATATCTTTGGAATTACATACTGACTGATTAAGCCAAGTATCATTAAGCTTAGCCACAGCTGTAGTTGATCAGTTGAAGTTAGACTCGACCATCACCGAGACTTATGCATGCTGCACCACGAGCCTAGAGAATGAATCGATATACAGACTGCTAGTGAATTCCTGAGTCGAGTGTTACTCTTGCGGCGCACAGAGATCATAGGCGCCTGTGCTTCTGTCAGAATCCAATAGTTCGTACTATATATGTATGCGTCGCGTTCAATCTAATCAAGCTCATTCCAACCAAAATTCTCAGCAAACGTGATATCGCCTCCAAATTCATCATCAACATCGATTTCATGTACTAAAAGGTGTACTATACTTAAAAGTCAACGCGCATCCACAATAACGGATAGAATATCTAACCTTGAGGTTGAGAATTTTGAATGCTAGTTGAAGCAGAAAAGAGATATAAAAGTCAAAGTAGCTTACGTGTCAATGACATGCTGGGCAGATGGCAGATAACACAAAGGTACATCTCAAACTATGGTTTATTTTATGCCAAGAGGAAGAGACCATTCGCGTCCAATGTTCTATAGGTGCGTGTTTCGAGCTTCAACGATGTCATGATGTCAAAGCATAACATATTTACAGACATAACATGTGTGGCAACTCATTGGGTAACATGAGGCGAGATGAGCCCTCGGCCCCGAGTCGCCTGTTTAACTTGCCCCATCTGGAATATTCTTCTTTTTGACTGATTACTTACTTTTTTACGCTGATAGGTTCGTCTCCTGTTCTATGCACTGCTATCGAAATAATTGAATTCGAAGAACATCGGTAAGTTCATTAATTACTTCTCTAGCGGATGATTCAGTCAACTAGTGTATATATGTAGGCTTTTGTGTTATTTTTGTGGGATGATTTCAGACCTGACCACGCCGGTCTCGGTTTTCAACAACTGTATGACCATTTGACCTCAGGCTGTCCGCTTTATGGAGGAAGAGCTTCTATAAGCACCACTTGACTAACAATGTGTACGTGTCTCATCTCCATGACGTATTCGGAATGCTTCTTCGCCCCAAGCAACCTGACCCTGCCCTGGCAACTTGCATTGATGGACAAGTATATGAAGTCAAATTAGGCTTCGCATTATAGAACCCAACTCCCCTCACAATGGAATCAAACGACGAGATATTTGCGTACAAGCTGGAAAACGCGGCGGCGACAGTGAACCACAACATCCTCTCCGACACAGAGATTCAGCGCGCCAGAGGCCTCTTGTGCGGCGAAGAACAAGTGCTCTTGGAGCTGAACGAAGCCCTCGCCGCCTTGACCGCGAAACGAGATGCTCAAGAAGAACGCGTGAGGAAATTCCGCGTCGCACTCGCGCCCCATAAACGCCTTGCCCCGGAACTCCTTTCCAAGATCTTCCTGTATTGTCTCCCTTCCACGAACACATGTAGGGTTCCACCGAAAGTCACGGATTCCCCTTGGTTGTTGGGACAAGTGTGCAGTAGGTGGAGAGCCATTTCCCGCACCGAATCGCGGCTCTGGCGCCAGATTGAAATCACGCTGTATGATGGGAGTAGGCTTTCTCGCGGCCTATCGCGAGCCTGTGAGCTCCTCCCGCCTCTCGCTAGACTCTCAGTCGCGTATTGCGGCTCTGGAGACCTGATACTTTCAGGTCTCCTCCCTCACCTCTGGCGCATCCATAAACTCAATCTACGGATGCGAATCGCTGGATACGACGTATTGTTTGCCCATGCAGCGCCCGATGACTTTGTGACGCTACAGTCGGTTGAATTTTCCCTTGTAGATGGAAATGATACGACTCTATGCTGGACAGGACCGGGTGGGATACTCAAGCTGGCGACACAATTACGACAATTAAAGGTTGAATCGGCCGGTGGATTTCCCTTTCCGCTGCTTGGTACACCTTGGGGTCAGCTCACGTCGCTGGACATCGGTGGCCTGCATGGGCTCAGCACACAAGCATTGTTGTCTATTCTCCTGAATTGCCATCACGTCGAACAATTAGATATCAGCTTTCTGCCGCATGATGAACCGTCCTCCAGGGAAAACATTTTGTATCTCCCCCGCCTCCGATCACTCCACATACGTCAATACCTCCCCGTGGCCTTCCGACAGTTTAGCGTTTGGGAGAATCTTTCCTATCTCAACCTTCTATCCGCCGAGAATATGGATAGCACCATGTTTTGCAAAGTCCTTGAACAAAGTACCAGCTTAGTAGAGCTTCATTCTCGTGTGCCCGCAAAAGACGCTGCGACAATGAAAAACCGCAGTTTACCCCTCAATAATTTGCGCAAGCTCGTCCTGATTAACGTTACCGACACTTGGGTTTTTGACACACTCTTTGTCCCTTCCCTCAAAGACCTGTACATACAGTCGATCCAACTCCCTCTCAACCCTTCCATCGTTCGCGACATGCTCGTATGTTCCGGCGCAGAGCTGTCCTCTTTCTGGTTCGAATCCACACTTCCGCAGAGAAACAAGGCCCTTCCTGCATTACGTACCTTCCTCGACGCAATCCCATCTGCAGTACACGTCAACGACGCACATTCTTTCCTCGACGATGCAATACTTGAGGATATTGCGTCAGGCACTCTCCTTCCGCGCCTTGAATATCTGCGGTGTTGGCCTGAGAGCCAGGGAGGGTTTCTCCGTATGGCGGAGGCCAGGGCATCGTGGCCCGAAGCAAGGTCATTGTCGAAAAATATTTCTTCCCGGGAAACGCTGAAGCAAGCTTTTGGTCTCTGCCCGGTTGGGTTGCCCTCCTTTACCCTTACGCATGCATCGCAGAGGCGGTTGAGTATTCTCAGGAAGAACAAAGACCTCGTTTGTTCGCTGTACCAATCACCAGGTTTTTACTGAGCTTGGAGGGCGACGAGTCATGAATCAAACTACAAAAGGCTGAGTGGGTTGCGCCTGCGCGGGGCTCGAAGATGCTAGTACTTTTCTCCTAGACAGAGTACCGCGCTGTATCCCTGTTCCACTACAGAATTATCTTTAGGGCAACATCATCACAAATCGAGGAGCATGTATCTACAGATTCCTACAAATGTACTGAGAAACTCCATTACTTACTCCTTGCTACAGTTTGCTATATGTGCAGTAAGTGGAGGAAATCTCGGAAATACATATCACTTATGATATCATCGTGACCAATTGTGAGTGAGCGGATCAGACGCCGCGGCCCATCTTTCTCCAGAACCATGACTATCTCACCACACAGACAGTTTACAGGATTGCCTCCAGAGATTCTAACGGAAATTTTGGTCAAGTTGGATCATCTATCCGTGTTGCGTTGCTCATTGGCGAGTTCCTCCTCAACTTTCTTTAAGGTCAAACTCATTGTTTTCGTGACTTGCAGGTCTGCTATGCTTTCCATAAAATCATCAAGCATTCATCGGAACTATTATACATGATTGATCTCTATCGGGACGGCATGATGGATACAAGCTTCTCCAAATTGTCGCATATGGAGCGTCTCGGGCAGCTTAGGAGCCGACGAAAGGCATGGACCAATCTAGCCTGGAAGACCTCCTCTGTTGAACGCGTGAACGGCATTTGCCATGCATATGAACTTGTTGGTGGTGTCTTCGCTCACGGGGACAGTGGTGGTGCCGAGTTTGTAACATCTATCTTGCCATCTTCAACTTCATCTGGACACCAACTAAGACGCCATAATATCCAAATTCGCCCAAGAGATTTCGCCATCGATCCAGGCCAGGATCTCGTAATATTCATAGAATCGCATGGGCAGTACGTACCCCTTTATTTGAGCTATTGTTCACTGGTGACCATTGGATGCTACCCCACAGCCCAGTATCGTTTGAGGATGCTCGTGTGCTCAGGCTGCACCTACGATCGATATCGACTGAAGGGGTGCATCCAAAAGCACGACTCCATTCTCTCCCACTCGTTGTCCCCCCAAATATGACTTATGGCACGTTTGTGCGCGGTGTGATGCTACAAGTCGTAAATGACATCGTGGCAGTCATGCTCTACACCGGGCGCCAACAATTGTTTTTATATAATTGGAGAGACGGGACTTTGATCTTTGTTTGTTTTCACGCGCGGTCGAATCATGGGCGTCCACTGATTTCCAACAGGATTCCGCTGAACGTGGGTATAATCTTGATGGAGAGACCGAGTTCTCTTTCATCAACTCTCGCGCCTACCTATTGACCTGTCCCGAGGAGAACGGATGCATCCAGCTGTATTCATTCGAGTCAGTGCAAGGCTTGGACCCGGTTCATGTTGCTACTCTCCACCTGCCCCAACTGCAGCCTGACGCCCAGTATCAAAGCCTATCAAGCCATACTGGCCCATTCGAAACTCCGTCATTGGGTTCAACCTTCGTGACGTCTCCTACCTCGAGGATCTATGTGCTGACGTTGTCGATTTTGCTTGAGCAAACGCAACTTGCTATTGAACCTTCGTCAGAGATCTTCTATCTGTTTGTAAAGTGTAGCACTTTTCTGTCTTACTTGAAGGCTGGAACGTCTTCAAGTGCCGTTCTCGATGTACCGTGGTCACTGTGGGGCCCAGATGCAACTCGGATCCTCCCAGGTCTTCCCTCGTATTCTTCGTGGTTGCGGTACGTTGTTTGGCCCGTACCTGAACATAATTTTGAATGCATGGTATAGTTATGTGCACGGACAGAGAGTCGTACTTCCCCAAAAACGAGGTTCATCTGGAACACCAGTTATTAGAGTTTTGGATTTCAACGTTCACCGCACCCCTGATGCAGACATACATACTGAGCCTACAAAGATACGAAACTGCTTCCAAGGCACCGTCGTAACGAGGCTTCCCTACTTGGCAGGAACCTGTACACTTTCCGGACCTTCGGATGAATATTCTGCTTATATGATCGATGAAGAGCGTATTGTTGCCGTCAAAGTAAGTACCTCTGCAGTTGATCCATGTTTCAATGTCGATGATCGACGATTTGTCACTTATTAGGCGGTCGGCGATTTCGACGAGGAGATACAAGAGTTGCATGTCTTCACTTTTTAATCAAAACAATGTACTATTATGCACGCCCTGGTTTGTGGGGAGCATCTATCTATCTCGCGGATATTCTCATACTCACCCTTCCCCTTCAAACTATTCTGTGCAAAGTAGGCAACAGTGTCTCCTCCAATATACCTTTGATTTGCTCCACCCTGACCGTGTGTTTACATCAGTGATTCCATCTCCGAAGAGTGGGTCCACATGGGGATGAGATAACTGAATGCCGTTGTTGAAGATAACAGGTTTCCCTGCTCACCAGACCACGATTCCTCCATTCTGGGAAACGCTTATCACGATTCCTGTCGGCGCGGAAATGCTGGGCATGTGGAACTCTGTGATAGTAAGCCGTCAATCAATTGTTTAACGAGGGTTCTTATCCAAAATTCATTCAATTTTTCAAACTAGCTCGGCTCAGGCTCTCCATCTCACCATCATGTCAGAAATCGAAGGACTCCCTGGCAAGAATAGCACATTAGAGAAAGATGAGGCGGAGCTTGCTCGTATGGGATATAAGCAGGAACTCAAGTGCGTCCATCGTTTCCACTGGCAGAGGTCGATGTGGACTCAATGGACTCAATGGAATATGTTAGACGCGAGTTAGGTCTCATGCAGGTGAATATTCAGCCTTACAGGCACATATTAGCTCCCTAACTGACAACGAGCTCTAGAATTTCGGGGTACGTTCAACTATGATGCTGTGTCTCTTCTGTCACGCACGCGACATTATTCCTGACTTTGTGTTCGACAGGTGTCGTTCTCCATCATCTCCATCATGACTGGTCTACCGTCTTTATTTCTTTATGGTCTTGTAAGACTTATTTCAAGCCCAAGTGGTGGCTTTACGTGTCTGACGCGTTGCATTCGCAGAACACGGGTGGTCCAGCAGTGATGGTTTGGGGTTGGGTTGTCGTGGGTGAGATTGAGTCAAATTGTACAGGGATAATGTTGAAGAGTATTCTCAGCTTTCTTTACTATGATGGTGGGACTTTCTATGGCCGGTACGCACACGGAACTGTAATCGCACCCTTCATTTTTAACGTTCTTTCGATCAGAAATCTGCAGGTGCCTATGGGATTCCTCTTCTTCTACCACATATTACTCACGAGGCACAGCGCACATCCCACGTCCGGAGGACCGTATTTCTGGGCGGCCATGCTATCAGAGGCTGAAAACGCACCGCTAGCGTCTTGGATCACCGGTAAACAGTGCTTTTGACGAAAAAGAAAAGGCACGTTCTAACTCAATAGCAAGGATGGTTCAACCTTCTCGGACAGGTAGCAGTCACCACCGGTATCAGGTGCGTTCTATATACTGCTCCTTCGTGAATCCCTCTCACGGCTCATGTCACAGTTTTGCCTGTGCGAACTTTTTGTCAACAGTGTGCACACTGAAAACCGATTTTGTCCCTACTCCCAAGACGACAATCGGTAAGAGATATCTAATCGAGCCCGAATGCTGCCTGACATGCTTCGCAGGAATATATGCTACAGTGCTATTTTCTCAAGGCTTAACTAATACCTTTGGCGTTCATTTGTTGCACTACCTCAACAATGTCTCTGTTTGGTGGCATGCACTTGGAACCTTCTCACTGGTCGTAGCTATCTTAGCGAAAGCTCCCACTCATCAGTCAGCGAAATTTGTGTTTCAAAAGTTCATTGATGGGACCGGTCCGCCTGGGGAAGGATGGAGCGATCGTGCTAGCCATGCGTATGTCGTACTTGTCGGTGTGAGTATGAGCCCTCAGCCGTTCATCTCGTCAGCAGTGGTTGATCCATACATGCCCAGCTTTTGCTCGCTCAATATACTCTCACTGGTATGTTAATATCTTTGATTATGGCTGGCCAACTAGCTGAAATAATGAAGGTTTTGACGCGAGTGCACATGTCTGTAATGATTCATCTCTTATTGCGCACACCTTAATCGATGGACATTAGATGACGGAGGAAACGCAGAACGCCGCTATGGCAGGAAGTGTCGGTATCATTATGTCGATTGGTGTTTCAGCAGTGTTGGGGTGGTTCCTTCTCCTTGGGCTACTCTTTTCTATACAAGATCTTGATGGAACACTCGCTTCCGCCACAGGTCAGCCCGTGGCACAGATCTTTCTAGACACCGTTGGCGAGAATGGGGCTATAGTTCTCATGGTATGTTATTCCATTCTATCAATT
Source organism: Tephrocybe sp. 10521TJB (assembly GCA_018221635.1). Taxonomy (NCBI): domain Eukaryota; kingdom Fungi; phylum Basidiomycota; class Agaricomycetes; order Agaricales; family Lyophyllaceae; genus Tephrocybe; species Tephrocybe sp. 10521TJB. The sequence goes on from JABAJS010007612.1 coordinate 27,462, forward strand.
TTGAATCTACCTACCAACTTTAGTGAATACAGGTCATAATAATAGGTGCTATGTATTTCTGTGGGTCAGTCTACTTTCTTCACGTCATTAATATATTGTTGCAGATTAACTTAGGCTTTGAGAATAGGACTTTCTCAGTCACCTCAAATTCACGGATGATGTATGCCTTTGCGCGCGATGGGGGCATACCAGGCCACAAGTTTTTCAACTTTGTCAGTGCGAAATGGAAGTCGCCAATCAGGACAGGTAAGTTATCACGAACATTTTTGCCTTCCGAATGTATTCTGAAGCCTATTTGTAGTCTGGCTTGCTTGTATTTTGAGCTTTATCCTGGGTTTGCCGAGCCTTGGAAGTTCCGTTGCGTTTTCTGCCGCTACCTCCATTGCCACTATGGGCTTGTATATATCCTATGGTACGGATTTGTGTGTCATAATGCTTATTTCACATCTTACATCATTGTCTATCTTTCCTATCAGGCATTCCGATTGCCCTTCGGGTCATCTACCGTAAGAAATTCGTCAGAGGTCCCTTCCACTTAGGACGATGGTCTTTCCCTGTTGCCATAACGGCCGTCACATGGATTGGCTTTATATCTATCATATTTATTCTCCCTCAAGTCAATGTAAGTTTGACTTTCACTCGTTTCGAGGCAGTTATAAACACGTTCGACTCGTCACAGCCTGTTAACTCTCAGACATTCAACTATTCTATTGTCGCAGTTGGCATTGTCCTCGTCTACAGTATCGGTTTCTGGTTCCTCAGTGCCAGAAATTGGTTTACTGGTCCTATTAAGCAGATATCAGGTATGCATAGCCTATTTTGCTCCATTGTCCTACTTATAAACGGCTTGTCACAGCTGAGGAGATGGGAATCAATGCAACACAATCCGTCGAGACGGAGAAAGAGAAAGAGACCAGAATCTAGGCCACGATTTAGATAGATTTCTTAGGATTTTAAGGTGCATCTATTTTTGCAAGTACGTACGCTCGGTTGTGCATAAATATTGACAGGGAAATATGATCCTCACAACGAATATCATGATGTTGATGCGATCGCATGTTGGGAAGCAAGAACTAATTTCCTGGGGCTGTGCACACAAGGTTCAAGGTTTAAGGTTCATAAAGCATGGGCGTGATGCAACTCGATAATCTGATCTTTTTCTTTCTGTCGTTCTGCTGGCCAGAATCGATTTGCGAAAACACCGAATTCTGCTGGCCAGATTTACTTCGCTGCTTACCGCTTAGATAGTACCGCAATGAAGACTCGCACCATCACTGCTCTTATCATGATTCTTGTTTCTTCGATGGCTTGTGCTGAAGCCTCTCCGATACCAAAGAGTTCCACGAAGGAAAATCAAGTGACCGGACCCACTGAAGCCAGAGCCTACCCTCATCTTTTGTTAGTATCTCTTTCCGTCCTTCCATGATCTACGCCTGTGGGCCCAACTGATGTACTTGCCCCTTTTTGTCTATATCTAACAGAGAAAGTTTGATTGCGAAATCTTTCCCTTCGGATGCAACTTCGGAACTTCTTCCTCGTAAGAATAAGAATAAACCACCTGCCCCAGCATACGTTCCCAACGCTTTTCAGAGCGCGTCCAAGTCGAGTAGTATGCAATTCTCGGTACGTGACTCTGTCGTGGTGTTTTAATCGTCGATCTGACGCAACGCTCCAGACGTTCATAACTTCTCCGAGTAAAGGCTTTTATCAATAAGTCGATTCTATTCCTGAGGGTGTAGCAAGCGGAGAATGAGAGAGGGCAGAGCTAATAGTAATCCGACACAAAGTCATACCTGTTGAATCCAAGTTTCGCGTTTACATAAAGTCATAATTGGAAGTAAAGCGAAGTGGTCATTCAATAATACACTTCCGTCACCTTTTTGAAGGCGGTTGTTTTCCTTAGTTGCCTTTACTCACGGGGCAAGTTAAGGCGTCCTGCTCTGTGACATACATGGAGCAGTATCCATGAATCTGATACAACAGAAATCACGGAAATGACATTCTTGGGAAGCTTCTACAAATTTCAATTGCCAGGAAGAAGTACGCTTGTCGTCCTTTCGAAGTCTTTCAAAAGACGAGCCAAGTCACCCCCGGCCAAGTCCGTTCAAGAGTTTTCGCACCATGCAGCTTCACTTCAACGGGAACCAAATAGAAGGCTTCTCCGTCTGTAGTGCTGGTGAACGAACGCTGCGACCAAAAATTCCTTGATGTGAGCACGCCCTCTGGTTTAGGCTCCTTGTGGAACATCCAGCTCGGCACTGATTTGCGGCAGGGAAGTGAGATGGAGGGCGGAATACGTACTTCTACATCGGGAGGCAGAGAATGAACGTAACGGTGTAAAATGTAAACGAGGACTGCATGCGCACGACACGGCAGGGCTTCTGACTCCATGTATAACAGACGACTGAGGAGAAAACTCAAAGATGCTTGAATGTCCCCAAGGGGATGCAATGATACGGAAGGTTCGAACGTCGAAAAGAAAGGCTTCAAGAAGCAAAAAAGAGGTGCATTACCTCAAGAGTCGACGCTTCATCTAGCCTTGAGTATTGTGCGCTCGCTTTCATATCTATAGCATATACTGCAGAGGCGCGGACCCACCCATGGGCTGAGAATTTTGGTAAAGAGAACTTTCCGCCGGGAGCTCTGGATCTGATAATGGATGTCCAATAGGAGCCACTGGCACCAAACTAGCACTGTCGAAGGGCTTATCTTCAACCGAAGGCAACGGAATGCCCTTCAGCGGGGCAGGCAGTACATAGTGGTGATGCATAGTTCCTGGAAGGGGGACAGGTTGAGCACTTCGCACAGATATAGGAATGGCCATGAGTGATACTTGATGCCCAGGAGTCGCTATATCTAAAGGTTTCGCCTCCATAATTGGAGCAACTGATATAGTGATGCTCCTCCCGGTGGTGGTGCCTCTCCCCAACGGTGCTTCGTATGTATCCTCAGTTTCATCCCCCCCATCTCAAATTCACCGCAGGTAGCAGTGACGTCCACGCTGACTGCGGGACAGGTGGAACGGAGCATCGTTCAGGAGCTGCTCCCACCGATACGCGGGTTTGTGTTGCGGGTAATACATCTCCAATGCTCGATTCCCATCTATCTTGTTGCCCATCGGTCTCCGTCGGTTGCCTGATTTTAGGTGTCTGGGAGAGGATTGCTTGATGATCAAGAAGGTCCAAGTCGTATAATTCGTACTCTGACGATAGTGCCTGGATAGTGATTACATTCCATGCCCCACAGGTATAGTCCCGATTAGATGCCAGTGTCACAACGTCGCGCTTTTGTTCGCCAGGGTTTAGAGAAAGAGTCTGGTAGTGTTGGCCATTTATTGTGATATCAATCGAAATCGGGGAATTCAGAGCAGGATTGAACCACGAAAAGCCATGGTAAAGCATGAGTATTAACGAGGTGTCGTCGTTCGGTCCCCAAAAGCGGATCTCTATGTTTGCTTCGACGTGGCGTCTCGTTAAATGACTGGGGACTCTAAGCTCTTCTTCCTCTCTACGGACCAAAAAACCACGGATATTGAACAAGACTCGAAGTACTGCGGGATCCGGGGAAATGATTTCAATGGGTGTGATGGCTTCCAATACGTCGTTAACAGGTTCAGTTCCAGGAATAATCGAGCAAGTAGCGCCTGGGTAACCGTTAATCATGCGTAGTATGATGGCTTCAGTTGCTGAGTATCTCTGTCGGTGATGCACCACAACTGTCGTCAACGAAGGAGCCATCTTTGGAAGTAGACGGGCGACAAAGTCAGCAAGAACATGGTCTTCCCAAGCACCGTCAAATTGGATGTAAGACAACCACTTGTTTCGCTGCAACGATTCCACTATGAATGCTACATCTTCAGTTTTGATAATGGAGGGTGCTAGGGATACCCATTTTGCCTGGCTGAGCGTTAAGCGTGGATCTCGAATGCCTGCACCTCTTGTGAAGGCGAGGGCAGTGGAAATAATTTCTTGAGGTGGTTCAAGGCTACGAATGATATTGCCAAGGTCAGTTTGCTCAGCGCGAAGCCTACGCACACGTCCGTTCGACCAGAATCTCCAGAGAGCCTTGCATGCTGGCGACGCTAGCTCCAAGAGCCCCGGAGGGTTGTAATAAAGAGATAGAACACTCGATGTATGCGTGGGCAAGGCGTACGGCTGGCCATTACTCAAATCATCCGCGAAACCCTGCCAATCCTCCCACAATGCCGTCTCAAGAGCACTCCATATGGCTCTTCTATATTCTTCGTCAAGTCGGGCCTGGAATGTTTGTCGAAAGTTAATCATTCTCACATCCGCGGCAGTCTGGTCCGTCTTGAACCGCTCAAGAGTGACGTCTGCCCAGGTCTTCTTCAGAGCTCGGATGTGGCTTCCGGACGTAAGTTGACCTCGTTGTTTGACAATTTTTCTGAGAAGTAGATCATGTCCTTGAGAAAGACGGTTCTCCCAGGTACGAAATTCGTAGAGGAATAGCAGTTCCAGCTCAAAAAATTCCAAGAGTGTATTGCAGTCCCGGAGAACAGAAATTTGATGGGGCTCGGGTATCATAGGGATGTGACTGGTGTGGGGGAGAGAGACCCATATGTCGAGCTGCAATTGAATCATGATCGCCACTTCTTTCATGTACTGTTCGAGCCAAACACGTTTGGCAGAAACTTTGACATTGCGCTTTCGTTGAAGAGCACCCATGATCAAGTATTGTCCGACATCTAGTTGAGGCCAGTATGAACGTTCCGTGCTTGGATAAACGAAGAAAGCGAATATACGAACCGCTTCCATTGTTTGGGCTGGCATTGGGTAAGATAGCCTTAATTGGTTTCATACTCGGTCGGGTTGTCGGCGCGTCACTGAGCGTCCAATTCATCTGGATTTCACTCGCAAACTGGAGTTTCGACTCGCCCTTATCGCGTAAGGCCTGAAAAATATCGCGGTAATGGGCTTTAAGGAAATACAGCAGGCCAAATTTGTTCATCGCCGGGATCTGCACAGGATCAATCCTATCACTAATTTGAGCTTGCGAGACTTTTGATACAGGGTCTGGCGGCGTGGCGGCGACATGGAAAGACTGGCCTCTGGCATCCTGGTAGTAAATTGTTGTCATACCATCTCTGCGATCGACGACGGTCAAAAATAGGGCAGGTTGATTGAGGCCAGGCAATATAGCGGACCAACGTGTGAGCGTGTAATACACTGTCATGTCTGTGAACATGAGTGGCTCGAAGTATCCAATGTAGGTTCGAATGGACCTTAGGAAAATCGGAGCGGGAGTGAGAGGAAGGACTTTCGTGGAAAATATTTCGTCAGCGGAGCTGTCGCACGTTGAGAAGGGTAGACGGGCGTCCAGGTCGATCAAAATTTTCATAGGTTCTGGATCGTCATTCTCCGGATTCCAAGCCCAAAGGACCATTCGGAGGAAAGAGAGACAGCCCTCGAGCAACACCCATATTATGGGGGCGAGAGTGTCCGAAGGGCCGGTGCTTTGTACCACGCTGAAAGAGCCGACGTACCCGACGACAGAGCCGACGATCCCGAGGATTATCGTTATGTATAGGACCGAAGCTAGTAGCTGGGAGTTTCCAGACAATAAGACCGAATTAGCTCTTGCGAGCTCTGCCTTTAATTTTCGTCGTGAACGATCGCTGAGGTTAGGTTGGTCGGAAACTAAATTTGGAGTAAGAGGCGTCGATGATTCACCATTTCCCGATTCAGGATCTTGGATTATCGCGGTTGTAAGCACTTTCTTCATGTGTGAGGAAATGGAAGGTTTGGAGGTTTCAGAGAGCAGTTGGTGTAATCTGAAAAGAGATGATTCCGACGAATTGTCGAGGCTCCACCATGAGAAAGACTGTAGATCGCTCCAGTCTTCCCCATTGTTGATAGCATGGAAGATTAGGCGATGACTAAGGATAATTTGAAGGCGGACTTCAATCAGGAACTGAATTGTCGTCGCTATAAGGAAGCTTCCTACAACTCTAGAGATTGGGAACATCCAGCGGGAAATGAGGTCGAGACCATGTCGGCCATCGTGAACGTTCAGGAAAACGTACGGCGTGAGGCCCGCGATACTCGATAAAGCAGTTAGAAGTACTAGCTTTGCATTCCAACCCGAAGATGATGCAACGATCTGATGTAGGTCTTCTACACGCAACGTCTCGACATGCCCCCTCTTGAGCACTATATCAAAACGGGTCTCAGCGAGATATCGCTTGGGGCTTTCTGGGTCCATCATGATCAACGATAAAGTCTTGCCTGATGGCTTGAATCCCGCGTCGTCCAATTTTTTAGCGCCAACAATTCCCCACCGCGGCAACGAAAGGCTCGCTCCAAGCGCCTTGATGCCAGCCTTTACAATGCCTAGAGTCCCGAAAACCGACATTGGTGTCGCAGCGGCGTAAATATACCCACCAGAGAGTGCAGAGCCGATATGCTCTTCACATTCGGCTGTTCCGAGCAACGGCAGAAAGGCAGATATTTCTTGAATCCCTGACGTCAGGGTACTGCCAAAATTCGTCATAGCGTGATCTACATGACGAAAAAACCACCTATGAGATTAGAGTTCTATCAGACACTGGAGAAGAAGTCTCACCGGGACTCCAGTAGGGTTAAGGGATGGGGCCGAACAAGAGGCACCTTCAGCATTTGTTCAGAAAGCCATAAGTAGACTCAGCAAATTAAAGTACCTCAACATCACAATATGATGGATGCTGCCAGCCATAGTGACAGGCTTACATACCTAGAAGCCGTATGTACTTACTGCACACTGGCGTGAATCTATGTATGGAAGTAACCGGCCAACAAGCCTAAGCCACTGTACTGTAGGTTGGGACGGCGCAACGTTAGAAACTATGCATAAAATACAATCATAAGAAACCTGGGCTGAGTGATGTTGTGATGGATCAAATTATAGAGACCGGTGCCGACTCGGTTTTGCACTGGCGATCGCGTGTAGCGGTGGTGGTGCTCTATTCAAGGCGCATCATGATGGACGGCGAAGATTGCGCCAGCGACTTCTGACGATTTTTTGTATTTTTTTTTTCCCCCCCTTCTTAAATAACACGTGACGAACACATGATCGCGACGCGACGCGCACGCCGCAGACCAGACACTGACAACCTAAGTAGCAATCACCAACTTCCTAGCACAAATAGAATACTACAACGGATATACCAGAATAATATAGTTCCTACTGAAGTACAATATGATTTAAACCATCCAATGTGAGTGTTGAAATAACACGGGATAAAGGGTACATTGTGATTATTAGTACTTGTACATCTAAACTGTAAGCAATAGCTTCTATTCCCGATAAAAATAGGGGTATTCAGAGCCCAAGGGAATAATAGAAAAATTACAGAGATAAATAAAAACTGCGATTACAGCTGTGTGAAAGTCTGAGTGCGACTCAGCGTCCTCTTTAAGCCCTTCTTTTTCTTCTGCAATCGCACGCCGGGTCTATCATCATCTTCATCGTCCGAGATTGGGGGTGTCACTGGGTCGGGCAGAACGACGGGTGGGCGATCCTCAGCTGCAATGATCCTGGCTGCATCGGGGTATAACTGCGGGTCGTAAGATTGCAGCGCGGCGGGATACTGTTGGGCAGGCGGGACCCTCGAGGAGGAAGCGACCGCATTTGGAGGAGATGAAGGTGCGCCTGAGAGCCTGGCACGCTTGGCCCCATCGGTGGTAGAGTTAGGCGTTGAGGACGTGTGCTCCAGCGCACGCTTCTTGCCTGATGATGTGCTCCCCCCCTCCAGGACCGCTCTAAAGCCCATCGGAGAACTCGCTCTACGGATAGAGGGAACCCAGTTTTCGTCGTCATCGTCATAGCCATTGTCTTCTGCAGGAAACACCATCCCCATCCCACCCTCTTTCTCCGCCAAGTCATTCCTCCGCTCCTCTTCCAACCTTTGCCTTTCCATTACATTCTTCTTCTCGTTCTCCTGTATCAGCAGCTGTGCGCACCGATCGACCTCCAATCCCCTCAACCGCTCCAGCTCCCTCTGCTCATCCTCCCACTGCAGTTGTGCTCGGACCTTGTCCAAACTCACAAAGTAGGCGTAGCTGACCTCGAACAATATTTGACGGTCATGGTCGCTTGGAATAACTTTCCACGTCATGGGGCGCCAGGGGTATCCAATATCCTTTGCGTCGTACTCTTTCATCGCCTCCCAGTCGATCTGGTGGAGCCGGGCCTTGGCTTCGTCCATCTGGACCCAGCCCAATTCGAGGAGGCGGCGCATCGTCTTGCCCGCGATGGGCTGGATACGCGGGCTTTGGGAGAGGCGGTACATGTACTCGCTCATGCCTCTCCATGGGTCGAAGATCTCCGTAGCAGATGGTGGAGGGCCGGTGGGCGAAGCCTTTATCGGTGGCACAGGGTATGCATAGTCTCGGACTTTGATATTAAGGCTCTTCAATTCTTCAAGAATGACCTCAGGTTCAGGATCGTCAACTTCCGTTGGTGCAAGCGAAGGTGAACGGGATACTCGCTGCAAGAAGGATGTCAAAAGGATTTTGTTGACAGATAGAATTGAACGTACTTCACTGCTGTGGCCATTGGTGTTGAGACTGTTGTTTGAAACAACAGTAGAGGTAAGGACTTGAGATGAACCATGGGGCCTTGGTACAGATGTGGCAGGCTCAGATCTCGCACGACGAGGCTGAGAGAAAGAAAGTGCGAATTTCGCAAGAGAAATAGACGGCTGGAGGCTGAATGCACGCATGTCGTCTTCGGTCAGAGAGATGGCTTTAGTGAGGCGATATGTGCGCCGTTGTTTATATGGTGGAACTTCAAGTTCAGCTGGCCCCGCATGGCCACCCATTGTTCGTGAGCCACATGGTCTGCCGTGGTCAAAGCTTTCGCTCCCATTATACGGGGACAGGCTCATTTCGTCACACAACAATTATAAGCGTATGGGCCCCTCCAAGTAAGGCTGGTCGTCCGTGCAGCGTCGACGGTCAAAGCAAGAACAAGTGTACAGTCGATGACAATCGTTGACTTATTATAAGCGGAAGCAGTTTTCAACTATAGGTCCCGACGTTCTCGGATCTTGCCGAGCGCCTGATTTGTTACATCTCCATAATAGGCAATTCTTAAAAGTTGTCTCTAAGTACCCTTGTTCTTCTCTTATATTCCTCTTATATTGGATACGAGCATCGGCCAGGCGACTCTTATTGTTTTTGCAATGACCCATGATAGTCACACCAAATCATCGAGACATCTGACAATGCCAAACTGTCACAAGCGTGCACCGCCATCGTTGCTCACTGTGTTGAGTCTTGACAAGTATACCAGTTCTGATGTCGTTCCCGCCAGCACATTCTACGCGTTGTTTATTTGACAGCTACCACGTACTCCGAGTCCGGGCTGTTACTTTCAAAAGAGTTTGGAGAAGTTCAATCTCTTGCTTGGTCTAGATGATCTCCACCAGTTGGCCCCTTAAATCCTGTAACTCCATTTCTTCCGCCCCTCGCATTATACACCTCTACATCTATATTTCCCTGGTTAAGGCGTCCGTTTGGTCCATTTCTCCTTGCCAAATTGTTCCGAAATAGCCTCAGGGTTCATTAAGTACGTTAGATCACAGTTGTGAAGCACTTGACAGCACCGCGGTTTAATGTGTACAGGGATTTCAAGCGGTATACCCACTCCTCCAGTAGCACTCCCCGAAGGCACATGCTACGGTTCGTAACTGCACCTCCTGACATAAGACGTGAGCCTTAAGTACTCAGAAACAACGTTACTTTCCGCCCTATTGGTGCATCGAGTCCCAGTGCGATCCAACATCACAGGTATGTTACAGTACGGTCACCACACAGATAACACACTATTGGAAAAATGTTTTAGATATGCCTTAGGGAGCCACGATTTTGGAGCTTATCAACAGCTACACGACTAACGAAAGCGAATATTATATTACCCTGTTAACTGATTTGTTCCACCACACGGACCATTGTCAAGTGGCTCCACAACTCAAAGTGCCAACCCCGGGATGCATCGATTCCACCGTCATCTTCATTGTCAAGAAACGAAGAGTGCCTGTACTTTGTTATCGAAGTGAAACCGTTAATGCACCTGCAAGAGTTCGCAAAGCGGGCAAAAGCAGGCAACCAGATGCGGGAAAGATTCCAGCAACTCAATAGTCCTAGCTTCCCAGTGCCTAAACTATTCGGAATCAGTGCCATGGCGGCTTGCTTTTCAATTTATGAATACACGAAGGAGACGAAGGTATCACCCCCCCTCCCCCCTTCCCTTTTGATCCCTCGTGATCTGGACACAATCAACGATGTCGCATCTCAGGAGCGGTGGAATTATGAATTACTGGAGCAGATCATTAGTCGCCGAGGTAAAAGCCATAGCTTAAGCTATCGGGAACTGTAAGTTGTTTCCTTCTTTCGAGGCTTCCGATGTTGATAGTGATTTTAGAGTTCTGGTTTCATGACTATGTCTTACGATCGCCCAATTTGGATTTCTTGTCATTAGACCTTCATTCGAGACACTTGCGTCTGGTCCAAATCTTGTCTCCTGTGCCCTTGATCTCCATTAATATTCGATACGCACATTGGCGAGGCGACTTTTATTGTTCTTGCGATGACCTATATCGAAACATCCGACAATGTCAAACTGGACCTTCCCCCGTTGCTCTACAACGCGCGGGCTCTGCCAATCCATGGACAAATTCGTTGTGAAAGTCAGGTCGTTGTATACTACATCTTAACATCTTGAATCATAATCATAGAAATTGTCGTCTAACTTCGTCCTTCCTTCAAATTCAAACCCACCACTGGTAATGTGTGTGTTCGTCTCGATCCAAATCTTCCCTTCGTTGCCCGAGTATTCACCAACTGTTTGCTTCCTCCAAATTAACATCGTAGAAGATATTAATTGCGAAGGCCTCCCTCTCTTGAGCCGTGGCACGCATGTTCTCGTTGGCGCGGGAACTGAGTATTATATGGGAGGCAGAGGAGGAATGAACAAGTCGTCCATGGATCTTCGAGACAAAGACGAACGCATTGACGTGGATCTAACGACACTGCCTGGCAGCTCTGCAGGTCTCGTAGTAGACAAGTTATGACTTTCAGGATGAGAAGATCTTCGCTCCAACGTTGGAGACAAAGATGAGGGCCTTGACAAGGATCCAACAACATAACCTCTTCTACTAGGCTCAAGGGGTCGTGCAACAGACATGGCGCTGTCTCTGTCTATATCATATTCGTGCCCTTGGTTCAATGCGGGAAGCCAGTTGGTGATGCGTTGTTGCGAGGGCTGCGGTAATGTTTGAGATAACAGTGCAGACGGGCCTGGACGAGGCAACTCTTGATCCAGAATGAATGACAATACTTCCCGTCCTGCTGGTTTTATATGTGAGTTTGAGTACATATCACGATGTGTGAATGACGAACCTATCATATTTTGGCGTCTTATATGCTCTTCCATATCCTCCTCCCTTCGTTCATCCTCGCGACTCACTGGTCGCCAACTATGGCTTCCGCTCTGATGCGACGTTTCCGCAAACGCACGCTCTCCTGAACGATCAGATTCGGAACGAGTGCTAAATCTAGCGCTCTCTGGACCCGTGTGATAGATTGATTCACGGGAAGAGGTATAGTATGGAAGGTCCTCATCATCATTCCTGGAACTCCGATGGGATGTGCCGGACCCTCCAATCTCGTCTAGATTGTCGCCACCAGAAAGGACCCTCACATTATCATAGAAATTGTTGAACATCCGTCTACCGCGTTCAGACAGAGATGATTGCCTTGACATTTGTCCATCACCGCTAGCTCTTGTACTGGCGGCATCCAGAATTATGCTAATGGATGAAATGTCGTCCGATCCAGAACTCCTAGTCACTGGCGGGTTACTCCCAGGTTGAGGCATTCCTGGTCTTGGCACCTCCTGAGAGAACAACTCGCCAGTTCGTGGATTCTCCGCAACGTGCTCTTCAGCTTCGGGTTGTTGCTCCGAACCTGCAGGCGGGACCCATACTTCATGTAGAGGCGAAGGGTTTCTGACTCGGTACCTAGTGGAATCCTCCCGGTGCTCTCCTGCGTCGAGATTGTTACTCAGTGTCTCTGAGTCAAAATATGATGATACAACCGACCTTCTATATCAATAAGACCACCAGAATACGAGCTTGGGTTTCCTGGATTTTCCACTGGCGTTTGGTACACTCCTGGATTGGTCGTCGGGTCTCTGTAGTTCTCGGGATAAGACCAATGTGGACTTTCCACCTCAGGGAGTTCCGGAATGTGCATTGTTGGTTGTGTAACGAGATCATCGAGGCGTTGCCACGGCTCTTCATATGATCTATAGAGATGTCTAAAGGTATCTGAAGTTATATGGCCATCCGAATGCCATGAATTAGAACGCGTCATTGCAGCTGGAGGCTCCTGTGTCGACATCATTGGAACGGGGTGGTCCCTGGATGTGTAGAGCTGATCTTGATAATGATGCGATCTGGAGCCTTCTGGTGGTAGAGGGTGATTAAATTCCGGAAGATTGGTCATCGTTGGCGGTCGGCTGTAGTCATACTCTTCCATTTGTTGATTCAGAGATGGGAGCGGGTGCCACAGGTCTACTGGGGGACCATCTTCGGGTGGGAGTGGCAAGGTTCCCAATACAGGCACATCCTGAAATGTGCCGACTTGGACTGCGATGGAACGAAAACGAGATCCCTGCGGTGAATTGTTGGTTTGTTCTGAGGGTAGCTCCAAGATCAATGGTTCAGGCGGTGGAGGCATGATATGATCCTGATATGTGTGAGCGCCGCTATGGTTTGCCTGAGGCAATACCTCAAGAGTCGACGGTTCTAATTCTGAGCGTTGTACGCTCGCTTGCAGAGGCGCGGTCCCAGCCATGGGCTGAGAATTTTGGTAAAGAGAACTTTCCGCTGGGAGCCCAGGATTCAATAGTTGGCCAATAGGAGCCCCTGACACCCAATTGTTGATAAGCTCATGTTCAACCCAAGGTAACGAAATTCCCTGAAATGCGGCTGCATAGTGGGGCTGCATTGTAGTAGCTGGAAGTGTGACAGGATGAGCCCGTACAGATGTAGGAATGGCCATGAGCGAGGCTTGGTACTCAGGAGTCGTTATATCTAATGGCTCCGCCTCAATAGTTGGGGCAGCTGATACTCCTCCCGGTGATGGCGCTTCTCCCCAACGGTAAGGCGAGGGCATTTCTGGTACTTCGTATGTATTCTGGCGCATGATTTCCTCCCCCCATCTCACATTCACCACAGGTAGTGGTGACGTCCATGCTGCCTGCGGGACAGGCGGAACGGAGCTTTGTTCAGGAGCTGCTCCCCCTGACAGGCGTGTTTGCATTGCGGGTAATGTATCTCCAACGCTCGATTCCCATCCATTTTGTCGCCCTTCAGTCTCCGTCGGCTGCTTAATTTCCTCTGGGTGGTAGAGGATTCCTCGATCATCAAGAAGGTCCAAGTCGTATAATTGGTACTCTGACGATACCGTCTGGATAGTGACTACATTCCATGCACCACAGGTAAAGTCACGATTAGGTGCCAATGTCACGACGTCGCGCTTTTGTTCCCCAGGGTTTAGCCAAAGGGACTGACAATATTGGCCATTTGTTGTGATATCAATCGAGATCAAGGAAATTAGAGAGGGGTTGAACCACAAAAAGGCATGGTAAAGCATAAGTAGCAAAGAGGTGTCGGCGTCTGGTCCCCAAAAGTGGATCTCTATATTTGCTTCGACGTGGAGTTTCGTTAGACAACTAGGGATTCCAAGCTCTTCATCCTCTCTATGGACCAAAAAACCATGGATATTGAACGAAACTCGAGGCACTGCGGGATCCGGGGAGTTGAAATCAACTGGTGTGGACAGTTGCAACACATCGTCCACAACTTCAGTTCCAAGAAGAATCGAGTATGTAGCGGCGGGGTAGCTGCTAATCAAGCGCAGGATAGTGGCTTCAGTTGCCGAGTATCTCTGCCGGTGATGCACCGCAACTGTCGTCAACGAAGGAGACATCTTTGGAAGTAGACGGGTGACAAAGTCAGCAAGAACATGATCTTCCCAAACACCGTCGAATTGGATGTAAGACAACCACTTGTTCCGCTGCAACGATTCAACTATGAATTCCACGTCTTCAGTATCTAGAATAGATGGTGCTAGGGATACCCATTTTGCCTGGCTGAGCGCTAAGCGCGGATCGCGGATTCCTGTACCTTTTGTGATGGCGAGGGCGGTAGAAATAATTTCTCGAGGCGGTTCAAGGGTACGAATGATATTGCCAAGGTCTTCTTGCTCTGCACGGAGCCTGAGCACTCGTTTGTTCGACCAGAGTCTCCAAATAGCCTTACATACTGGCGATGCAAGCTCCAAGAGCCCTGGAGGGGTGTAATAAAGAGATAGAGCGCTCGACGTGTGTGTGGGCAAAGCGTACGGCCGGCCATTGTTCAAATCGTCCGCGAAACCCTGCCAATCCTCCCGCAATGCCATCTCAAGCGCACTCCACATAGCACTTATATATTCTTCGTCAAGCCGGGCCTGGAATGTTTGTCGAAAGTTAATCATTCTCACATCCGCGGCAGTCTGGTCCGTCTTGAACCGCTCAAGAGTGACTTCTACCCAGGTCTTCTTCAGATCGCGGATGCGGCTTCCGGAAGTAAGTTCACCTCGTTGTTCGACGATCCTTTTGAGAAGTAGATCATGTCCTTGAAAAAGACGGTTCTCCCAGGTACGAAATTCGTAGAGGAATAGGAGTTCTAGTTCAAAGAATTCCAAGAGTATATTGCAATCCCGAACCAGAGAAAGATGTTGGGTCTCGGGCCTCGAGAAGTAATGAATTCGAGCGAGAGAGATCCATATGTCGAGCTGCAATTGAATCATAATCGCCACTTCTTTCATGTACTGTTCGAGCCAAACACGTTTGGCAGAGACTTTGACATTGCGCTTTCGTTGAAGAGCACCCATAATCAAGTATTGTCCGACGTCTAGTTGGGGCCAATATAAACGGTCTGGCCTTGAATAAACAAAGACACTGAACACACGAACCGCTTCCGTCGTTTGGGCCAGCATCGGGTAAGATAGCCCCACTAATTGGTTTCATGCTTGGTGAGGTTGCTGGCGCGTCACTGAGCATCCAATTCATCTGGACTTCACTCGCAAACCGGAGCTTCGATCTGCCCTTATAGTGTAAGGCCTGGAAAATCACGCGGTAGTGCGCTTTGAGAGAATATAGCTGGCCAAATTTGTTCAACGCCGGGAACTGCGCAGGATCAATCCTATCACCAATTTGAGCCTGCAAGACTTTTGATACAGGGTCTGGCGGCGTGGCGGCCACATAGCAAGACCGGCCCCTAGCATCCTGGTAGTAAATTGTCGTTGTACCATCTCTATGATCGACGACGGTCAAAAATAGAGCGGGTTGATTGAGGCCAGGCAATGTAGCGGTATGACGTGTAAGCGTGTAATACACTGTCATGTCTGAGAACATGAGTGGTTCCAAGTATCCGATGTAGGTTCGAATGGACCTTAGGAATATTGGAGCGGGAGTGAGAGGAAGGACTTTCGTGGAAAATATTTCGGTAGCGGAGCTGTCGCACGTCGAGAAGGGTGGATGGGAGTCCAGTTCGATCAAAAACTTCATAGGTTCTGAATCATCGTTCTCCGGATTCCAACCCCAAAAGACCATTCGAAGGACAGAAAGACAGCCCTCGAGCAACACCCATATTACGGGGGCGAGAGTGTCTGAAGGGCTGGTGCTTTGCACCACGCTGAAAGAGCCAACGTACCCGACGACCGAACCGATGATTCCGAGGATTATCGCTATGTGTAGGGCCCAAGCTAGTAGATGGGAATTACCAGGCAATAAAAGTGAGTTGGCTCTTGCAAGCTCTGCCTTCAATTTTCGCCGCGAACGCTCGCTGAGGTTTGGTTGGTCGGATACTGAATTTGGAGTGAGAGGCGTCGATGGTTCACCACCCCCCGATTCAGGATCTTGGATTATAGTTATTTCGGGTGAATGCTGAGATTTAAGCACTTTCCTTATGCGTGAGGAAATGGAAGGTTTGGAGGTTTCATAGAGCAGTTGGTGTAACCTGAGAAGAGATGATTCCGACGAATTGTTGAGGCTCCACCATGAGAAAGACTGTAGATCGCTCCAGTCTTCCCCGTTGTTGAGCGCGTGGAAGATGAGGCGATGTCTGAGGATTATTTGGAGACGGTGTTCAAGAAGGAATTGAATTGTCGTCGCTGTAAGGAAACTCCCTACGACTCTCGCGATTGGGAACATCCAGCGCGAAATGAGGTCTAGACCATGTCGGCCGTCGTGCACGTTCAGAAAAACGTACGGTGTGAGGCCTGCCATGCTCGACAAAGCGGTTAGAAGTACCAGCCTTGCATTCCAACCCGAAGATGATGCAACAATCTTCAGCCGATGCAGGTCTTCTACGCGCAACGTCTCGATCTGCGCCCTCTTGAGCACTAGATCAAAACGGGTCTCGGCGAGGTATCGTTTGGCGCTTTCTGGGTCCATCATAATCAGGGATAGAGTCTTTCCTGATGGCTTGAAACCCGTGTCGTCCAATTTCTTAGCGCCGACAATTCCCCACCGCGGCAACGAAAGGCTCGCCCCAAGCGTTTTGATGCCAGCCTTTACAATGCCCAGAGTCCCGAAAAGCGACATCGGTGTCGCAGCGGCGTAAATATACCCGCTAGAGAGCGCAGAGCCGACATGCTCTTCACATTCGGCCGTTCCGAGCAACGGTAGAAAGGCAGATATTTCTTGAATCCCTGACGTTAGGGTACTGCCAAAATCTGGCATCGTGCGATCTGATTGAAGAAAAACCACCTATGAGATTAGAGTTATATTGACCACTGGAGAAGAACTCTTACCGGGACTCCAGCAGGGTTAGGGACGGGGCCAAGCAGGACTACCTTGAGTACTTGTCCAGCAAGCCATATGCATAAGTACCTGACATATCATCAGGTCACCTTCAAATCTGTCAAAATATCTTTTGTGGGTCCTTGAGTACCCCCGATGGCGAGTTGAGGACCGCGATTGTCTTTGAATAGAATAGAACGATAGATTGAGATAAGGTCCAGCGTCTGAAATGGGTGGCGACGTGAAGTCATTTCGATTCGTTCGACTTGCCGAACCAGCAGGGCTAGGGGCCAAACAAGAGCCAGCTTGAGCATTTGTTCAGAAAGCCATAAGG
Organism: Tephrocybe sp. 10521TJB; assembly: GCA_018221635.1. Taxonomy (NCBI): domain Eukaryota; kingdom Fungi; phylum Basidiomycota; class Agaricomycetes; order Agaricales; family Lyophyllaceae; genus Tephrocybe; species Tephrocybe sp. 10521TJB. The sequence goes on from JABAJS010007612.1 coordinate 44,647, forward strand.
ACCTAGCATACCATCAAGTTAAGTTGAAATCTGTCAAAAACATTGTTTGTGGGTCCCTGAGTATCGCTGATGGCGAGCTAAGGCCCGCGGTGGGCATTGAATTCAGGTAAACATAGCTCGATAGAATGAGATGGGCCCAACGCCTGAAATGGGTGGCGACATGAAGTTATTCGATAAGTAGGCGACTTGTCTCCGATTTGAACTTAGACAGACTGAACGTTGATGATGTTGATGATGGCAGATTGTGGTTGATCACAACGGAGAGTTCGGAAGGATCTCTTGTCCAAAATCAGAAAAATTCAGCGCAATCGTCGCTACGTCGATGTTTTATATGTAACGTTTTTAAAATTCAAAGGTGTCTAGATAGACACTTTTAGTCGTTCCTACTTTCTGTACATTGGGTAATGTACAGGCGTACGAAGAGATTGTTCATACCAACATGAAGGCGTACTTATCTCGTTAATCACAAGGACGTTCTTCAAAGTCTGGGCTTCACCACCTTGGACGCAAATAATTAACAAGGGAGCTTTTGACAGAAAAAATATATACTTACAGGTGAGCGCGAGTGGGCTGAACTCATTCGACTTGTTCGAAAAGTTGTAAACTGTTCAGGAAGCCGCCATCACGGCAATCACTGAGTTACGTAGAAAGAAAAATTTCCTTTCTGACGGACATCAAAAACTCGCGCTCAAGTTTCACGAGCTCAACATCTTCTGCGTGTTCTGTTCCGTTGTATCTTTCATAAGGATGGCATACTGCCACTGAGATCATTTACTCGTGGCTCATTCCATCCGGGACAGGGTTTTCTCTAATTACTTAAAGTAAATAAAGGTTGCCCTTCCTTGCGCACCACTTGCGACAACAACACAACAAATATTTTTGAGGCCACCCGATTATATTAAGCACACTTCTTCCGATTCGTACGAGTCTTTTTAGAAGGCAGGGCACTGAAACTATTAACAGTGGAATATTGAATCCTCAACTACCTATTCTCAGCCAACTATTCCCAGCCAACCTCGCACAGCTGAAACTATAGAAGCTAAAACGCTTTTCGGGGCTTGCTCGGGCCTAATCACGTTAAGGACATGGCCCTGGACGGGTCGGATCTCCGTCAACTTGTCCTGGGACAGGAGGGGACAGGGCAGTCTTGACTCCTGAGCCTGTCGAGGTTGGACAAGACCTGGACAAGACCTGAGCGGCAAGCGGCGGTTCGACGCTCAACGCCAGAGAGGTAAACATGGTAACGGCTTTTTTCTCATTAATTTTGTTCAACCCCTGTGCTCAACGCGGAGGCTAGGATATATATAGGCAGAAATTCGAATTCCGCCCGGCCGTCTAGACTATTCTTAGCATATCATTCTCAGAATAACTTTTCCAGACACGTCTCAAAAACAAGCGGAACACTAGTATTTCCAACGACAAATGGCTCTGCTTTGAAAACTAGTGTGTGAGATTCACCTTTGTCTAAAAAATTTGTATTCCGGGTTGTTGTTTTACTGACTGCGGACTCCGGAGTGTAATGTCGGTTGGCACCCTCTCGCGATCACAGCTAGCCTATGTTCTAAAATAGATTCCGGCACATTCCACCTCAAATATAATTACCCCTCCCTTATATTCCACGCCCTCCATCATTTGCCGTTTCAACCAGCGCCCTCCGCAGCACTTTTAGGGCAGCCCTCCTCAACGTTCTCCTCATCCTTCCTTTTCACGTCTAGGCATTTGCCTTCTATCTCTGCTTAATACCCAACACCCACACTCACTCAACCTTCACGATGCGCTCTTTCATCTCTGCAGCCATCCTTCTTTCCATGTCGTCTGCACGGACGGTGATGGCCCAGACCACCACCTTCTATCCAGGTGTTATTGCTACTGGTACTCAAGGTCCTACGAACCCCCCGGAGCCAACTACGGGCACCGCTATCAACCAGACATCGGTCGCTCGTCTGCTTTCTGTCAACTCTGTCGATGTACGTGGCAACATTTTAGCCCTGAATCATTAATCTTATGCATTTCTTCAGGACTTCTGCATTTTCGCTCCCCCTTACCTTGCTAACATTTCCGATTCGGAGGTACGTTATAGTTTTTATTTGGTTCATGATGCATGTCAACTGATAATCATGTATATCAGACTTTCGAAGTTGCTTGGTGCACGCAGCAACGCAATAACGCCCGTCTTATTCCTGATGGAACTCTTACCGGCGTTTCATTCCTGAAGACAGGTAAGAGATTAAATGAAATTCGGACGCTCTGGCTGACGTGATCGAATAGACAATTACATTCAGGTCTACGGTTACGGAGACTTCACCAATTTGAACATTCCCGACGGTGATTGGGGAGGGTCAGTGCTGCACTGACCATAATTGCAATATGTGCTTATACACCTTCAGTGAGCTCGATCCCCACGGTGCTTATGGATCCGGCAACCCCATTGGAGGCAACGTTACTTCGGACATCTCTGGAGCTGACGAGCCCTACGCTGAGTGGATGGTACGTATTCATCTCATTCGCTTAGCTTGACGAACGCTTATCAACCGTTCTCATTCTGTAGTTGTATATTGTGAGTGCCGTAAGACTGGGAGGGATTATTTGGTAATAATACCTCGACTTTAGGATTATAACCAGTTCTGCTTGCGTGTTTGCACAGCTGCCAATTCCACCTACAGTGCTGCCGCAATGTGCTGGCACGAACTCGATGAGATGGGTTGTGAGTTCGTCATGCCCGGCAACTACAACTTCAATGGTACCTTGTAAGTAATTGATGTTCACGATGATCAATGTACTGACATTCTCTTCTAGCGAGACTTGCGACGCCGATGTAGCCTGTATGTTCCTGCTTACATGCCATCTTCCCTTGCATATATTTAAACTGAACATGTTACAGACCCACCTGGCTGGTACCCCACTGCCACCGTTGACGGAACCACCCAGTTCTCCACTTTCGCGCAATACTACACTGGTATCATCAACGGTGTTGGCTATACTGTCGGTGACACCGTCACTCCCGCCGCACCTTACATGACCCCTTCGTCGAGTAACTGCGTCACTACCTCCACCGTCAGCAACGGCGTTGCCCTTGATCTCCTTGGCGTCACCAGCGCAGCTGCTTCCGGTGCCACTGGTGTTTCCGGAAGCGTGTCTGGTGCTACTGCCTCTCTGCCCGCGGCGACTGGTGCTTCAGGAACCGGAAGTCCGTCTTTGCATTTCTTATACTATTCGATGTGCTAAGCCTCCAATCTTTATAGCCTCTGGTGCTGCAGCCTCGACAGCGACAAATGCCGCTAGCCCTGCCGCTTCGGCATCTCAGATGTACCCTGTTATTACATTCGTTGCCGTCCTCTCTGGGTTGGCCGCTGTGCTCTTCCTCCACTGATCTATCATATTTACATACGATCTACGATGCTAAAAGTTGACTATTGTCGGGATTCAGTGTGGTAGATTACGATACCATTAAGTACCCACTCGTGCCTTGGACACTTCTTACATGACATTTCGTTGTTGGATGGAACACTAATACTACACACGCTACCCACGTTACTGTGCTCATCTTAAGCGAATACTTATTGTATGTGTTGGGGAAATTGACATTTTATTATAAAACTTTTGCGGTGAAGATGTCAGGCATGTGAGATATTTACTTCAAAATCGATTATTGACATACTCCCATCTCCTTTCCAACCTCCTTGAGACATGTACGTGCTAGTATCCGCGCATCGAATTCTACAACTTTCGTGCCTCCTTCCCCTTGAGCGCTTGACTCCATAGTTGAATGGCCGTTTGTCAAAGGTTTCGGAGATTGTGGCGTTTTCGATGGAACTAACCACGCAGATGGCGTCCTCCGTGGGATTGACGCAATCTCGCAAAGAACTGGATAGAAGTGGAACAGGTGTGCCACGGTAGAACGTTTGACTGCATCCGCGATCAGAAGCGCTGGACTCAACGAAGTGTCGATTTCTGATCGAACGCAAAACCATCATCAGCTCATGTCCTCTTGAGAAGCGCATGAAGAGGGCGAAGAACCCCAACTCACCTGACTGTACGACGGCATACTGGGATGGATTATCCGAAACGCCAGCCCAGAGTGATCCCGGCCATAGTCTTAACTCCAGAAGTTTCTGCAGGACATAGAGCAATTCGTGTTCCCGCGCCCTGTCATTCATGTCAGACGAAGGTTGAAAAGCTGAAAAGAAAGGATGTACCTTGGGAAAGGAAGGTGTCCACGTAAGGCTTCATCCGCGACGAAACCAACTAGGGTCGTTCTGCAACGATTGAGTAGAGAGGGTATACTGAGAGCGGCAAGACGACGTCTGGAATGTTCCTGATCTGTACCTGTGTCAGAAACGACATCTGTCTGCAGTGGCAACGAAAATTCATACCAGTTGTCGTGTTTGAACAGATCAAGAATAGAAGGTCAAAACACCAATACGAAAAGCGTTCTCGGGGAACAAGAGAGCCCGTTTCAGTGCTCCCTGACTCGTCGTAACGCTGCATAAGAACATCTTCGACCTTTTGAGAAGCGATTCCCGTCGCTGTATCTTCGTCGTACGTGTCTGAGCGGGGCTCGTACAAGCGACTCCCTTGATGGAGAATCTTCGCCAGCAGTACAACGAGGTAATCGGGTACACAGCCGTCCCCAAGATGGGGTGCGACGTCAATCTCAAGCGAAGCAATCAAAGCAAGGTCGAAGTTTTCTTCAGCTTCTTGAATTTCTAGAGAAAACGATTCGGCAGCAGAGCTAGAAACAGGTAAGGCGAAAGAATGCATCACTTTGTTGTCCGAATCAACGTACCAATCAGCTAAGATTCCTCCTCTAAAGACGTCAAGAACCTGCCGCCAAATACTTTCAATGCGGCCAGGGGTATCTGTGCAACGGGTTGCAACATTACGAAGGGGTAACGCATGAATGTGGAGAGGGCGCACCTTGTGCTAGCTTATTAATTTGGGTGGCACACTCCTTCACGACGCACAAAAAGCTTGTCGTTGCTGTCTTCCATAGCGGTAGATCTTTTCCAAACTTCGATGGAGCAGGACATTCATACTTTAATTTGACAGGTATTGAAAACGCCTAGAATATTTATAATGAGTAAAAGAAAATTGTTGAAGGCAGAAAAGTCGCACAGAAAGCACCGCTTCCAATGTTCCGTCAACGTAAATATCGGGGTCGAGTTTGAATCGCACGAATAGTTCTACCAACATTGGGAGAGTTTTCTTGGAGATTGCGATGTAAGTGATCCGTTTCTGTGGTGTCTGTGATTTTAGAAGAGCAGGGACGTCGAAGGCGGCCAAGAAAGGCAGCGTTGCATACTCCGAAAGGTCTCGCAGTACGAGAGAGGGCGACCCGGGGACTGATAGGTCAATACCTTCGATAGTGCCCATGACTGCAGCTTGCACAGGGGGAAGGGCATCGATGTCGGGCCTGTAATCGGGTGAATTGGGGTATGTAAGGATTCCTGTTAAACAAGATGAATGAGCCCAGGGAAATGTAGCTAGACCATGACGGCCAACGAACCTTTAAGGATAACCATCAGTCTAGTTAGACGTTCCAAGGGCCATTCGTGACCGTCAACTACTCGGCTGGCTTTTCTTGTAGACTGTATGACATCCACAAACGCAACCAGACTGTCTTGAGTGAACGGTCGATTTGTCTCGCTTGAGAGTGTAGGAGTCTGACTACCAGAACGTTGTATAATGGCTCCACCCAATACATCAATGCTCTGCCAAACCCGCAAGAGAACCTCAGAGACGATGGGTGGAAGGTCTAGACTTGGCGAAACCTTGACGGCCTTCTCCAGGCAACGCAAAGCGGGTGCGCTAATTACCCTACTATCCAGGAGCACTGATTCCTGGATGTGATCGACAAATACGTCCCATGCCTTCGAAAAAGAGTCAAGTTGCATGATTGTTGGTGTTAAGAAATCATGGAAGATCGATCCGATAGACTGGAGTGCCAAAATCTTGGATTCGTCCCAAGGTTGAGCGGGAGGTGCATCACCAGATGTGTTATTGGCAAGATGTCGGATTTCGGTTGTAAGGGAATCAAGAAGAGGGAAAGTGATCTTCCAAATGCATTGGTCCCACGTCTCCAAACTCAACGTGGACCCATAGAGCTGCATGGTTCGGAAGAGTGTCTGGATAGCGCCGTCTCTGACCTCCTGCCTGGGATCTGTGCAAAGCCCAAGAACTTCAAGAAGAAGGAACATCCACAGTTCGCTATACTCGGGTTCCTCATCCGCGTTCTTTCGTTTAGACTGAATTGCGTCCGACACACTCCAAAGTAAACTCGCTGCTGCTGTTAGTGCGATGTTTGTATCCGCCTGCCGTCCGAATTGGCCCAAAGTGCTGATGCAAAGACGGAGATGTTCAGGCGACAGTGACGTAACAGAATCACACACCAGTGTCAAAGACTGGAATGCAATCTTGACAAGGGCAAACTGGCTTTTCTCGCTGGGATTGCCTAAGCCTAGAGCAGGCAACGGTTTACTCCGCATCGATGCTGGCGAAGGCGGCGTGCTGAGCATTGTCATGGAGTCCATTGATGGAGATCGGACAGGCGGGCTATGTCGACATACGCTCTCAAGCATCTGGAAGATCGTTTCCCATCCAACCACTAGGGTATGGCCAGAAGCTTGTAATATCTGATGCAACGTCTCCAACCCCATACGACGCAACTCGACGCTTGTTGTCGCACCGGCCGCCAGCACAGCAGGTTCGGGCACCACTTGCTGAGCGAGGACATCGAGCACACGCTTCTGAACCTGGGCTTGTAGGTCGCCGGTGGTGGTCAAGTTTCTTGGCACAATCACAAGAATCTCGTCCAAAACACTGGCAGCCTGTACACGAATGGACTGCGGAGCGTACGAGGTATGGATGACAGAGAGTAGATGACTGGTTGTTGCATCCCATGCAACGTCCGGGGATCTATAGATAAGGCGATGGATATTGAGGATCGTAACCCCACCAAGTTTAGTGATGCCAAAGTCGCCAGACCGCTAGCAGTAATCCATTAGTATACATATAGCCTTCAGAATATTATGATTCACTCACCAAAGTACGCGGTATGTGAATCCCACTCACTCGCCTCCTGTGGACTGCACTTGTCCTAGGTGAAAGTCCAGCAGCAGCAGCAACATCTTCCTGGCTCTCATCAGCCATCAACATAGTCGAATTTCCACCGGATTGCATCTCCACCATCTCGGCACTGAGCCTGCACAGCGCGTTAATAAAATGATTATACGCGCTGTCCTCGAGGTTCTTTGAAGCATCGAATAACCGCTGTATAGCCAACTGTAGCGTTTCCGGCTCCAAGTCGCTCAAAAGTGGATGGCGTGGGCCAGATGCGGACCGATCACGAATAGATGGCGTGGTCGTCGCACTCGGGCTGAGCATCGCCCGTTTTCCCGGTCCACCAGAAGCACCCTTGGATGTAAGTACATAGTCGGCGTTCTGAAGCACTTCGAGCACGCCAAACCAACTTTCGCCAAGACTTCCAGCGAGGAATACTGCACTCGAAACCAAGACTTTGAGGCAAGACATGTTGCGTTCAGATAAACCTGGAGCCTGTGCCGGTCCGCCCAGGCCCAAGTTTTCGGAAAAACTGGTGGTCGACCGTGGGGTCTGGGATTCGACGTATGACTCAAGGGCGGAGACGACGCGAGCAGGTACGGCGAGCTTTGAGAGGCTGGTAAAGAACGCGTCCCGGGGCGTGGTGAGGCCAAGCATACCAGAGACATTGGTAAGGGCTTGATAACTCGCGAGGACTTCGACAAAGAGTTCATCAGAGAGGTTTGTGGAAATGATGAATGACAAAGCGGCGAGAAGAGCCGGCCATCCACTCTCGATGATGGCGCGAACTATGCCTAGTTGCTTGGCTGATGGGTCATCCTTTGGTAGGGATTCTATATCCAAGGCGGGAGGAGCACGAACAAGGGCATCTCCTGCTGACTTGGGCCGCTGAATGACAATGGAAGTGTACAATGGAGCAGTGAAAGTCGCCAGTCCATCACATAGGGATACGAGGCATTGGATGGCAAGTAGATAGATGTAGGATTCGGGGATGGGCGGTGAGTCAGCTTTGTCAAGTTGGTCTATGCTGCAGGCGAGGTAAATATTAGCTTCATGATTACTCATAGACAAAGCAAAAAAAACGTACCACTGGAGTTTCATAGCAGAACCATGTAAACTTAACCCTCCACTCGAACCAATCATTCCGACAACCCCAGAAACGGTGGCACTAGCCGCAGTTGCGACGCGCCCAGCCATACCACCCATGTCAAGACTGTAAGTCGAACCCAGATCCGCGCCGACACCAAGGCCAGACATTTGCGAACAGACACCAAGGACTGCAGGCTTCTCAGTAATTAGTCTTTTGAGAGCCGATACAAGGGAGGCGAAAACGTTGGCGCCGGAGTCTTGGGCATCGTAACGGTCCCAAACGCTTCTCATGAGTTCAGCATCACTACATAGTCTGTTTGAAGTACAGTGAGTACGTGTCGATGAACAAAGCGGACAACACACCCTCTCATGATTTCCATGGCGAGAACCTTCATCCATAGCGGTCGTGCGTAATGAGGGCCGTGGTCGCCTGAACCATCGCCGTCTTCGGAGAAGATTTTGATCAGGAGGATGAGGAAGACCTCGGATTCGGTCGTGAGCTCTGACGAGAATTGCTTCAGCAGTAGAAAAACTACACGCGTACACCGGAGCGTCAGAGGAAAGACGGGGCGGTCGGACAAGGCTTTAAGAAGAAGGGGGCACAGGTGATGTTGAAGGAGCAGAATGAGCTCTGGATGCTAATAAGAACCTTCAGTCCCGAACACAGTGTACTCAACAAAGGTTTACACACCTTGCGGAAATGAGCATGGTAATTTGTCAGTACACTTTCAATAAGTTCAAGCGCAAATGTCTTGTGGAGGGATTCAAGTTTGAGGAAATGCGGTTTCTCAGAATTGGCGAGTAAGCACAAGTCTTCGAAGACTGAGAATGCATCCATAGCCGAGGGTCCCAACTGCTTCGTCGTCCCGTTCGGAAGTTTGACCTCTGATGACTTCTCAGCATCTATCTCTCCAGCATTGTCCTCCACTACCATCTTATCTACCACAAACATCACGAGTTGACGCAAGGTCGCGGCGGCGGTCGACGACACGACGGCAATCTTCGATTCCTGGAGCTTGAAGCAAAGTAGCAAAGCCTGAATATAGACGCGTCAGAATATTGTACGGCCATGCCAAGCCAATCGTTCCCACATCACCAAGAAGAGGTCCGTGTATCTCTGGGAAGTTGGGTATCAACGACACGAGGGTTTGTAGTATTCGCAACTGGATATCGACTCCCTGGCTCATAGCATCGCTCATAGTATTGATCATGAGGGGTACAGCGGAGTGTGGTACGGCTTTGAGAGCAATGAGACGTTGGAGAGAGCCCAAAGAAATCGCGACTACTTTCGCGTTCTTCGTTGCACATCCCATAAACACTGGCCGTAGTAGATCTTCGGATTGGGGGCCATCTAATAGCACTTGTGTTTTAAAAAACGGCCGACGTTACGCGATGGAAAAACGCACCTGAGGCCAAATTAAGAGTCGCCTGTTCTGGAGATGACCGAAGGATTGCAAGCGATTTCTCGGCTGCCTTTCCTTGAGATATTCAATTCATGTCCTACGCAGTTCCATAAATCTTCTCACTGACCTCTCTTATTTCTGGATGCTTTCTCCTTGTCTCACTCGCCAACGACTATGAAGAGAACGTGAGATAGACGCAGACACTAGTTGGCTTCCATACCTGAAGTTCAGTCACAAGAAAAGCTAGAGAGCTCATCGTGAATGTATTATATGCCCGATAGTTGTAAGGGACCCCGTCCAGTCTATCAGCAGTTCATGAAGATGAGCGTGGTTGGTGAACGTTGCCGGCGCTCGTAGTTCGGCATTTCAAATTTGGGACACGTTTCGATTTTGAATGCCGGGCCTCCCTTCCTCTTGACTGCTTCTTCACTGTTCAGTGCATACGACAAAGTCGGTTGTGCCCGATAATCATTAAATAAATTACACTATGTATGGTAAACCATTTTATCCCACAGGAAAATACCCCTATAAGCTAGCTCGCTGCCAATGACTCAAACATGAATACCCATTATAATCTACCCAATGGTGCAACAGTCAGCGCCACTTTCTGGTCAGGATCGAGTTTCATCACATACCAAAACTAGCCCCACACCCGCAATTCGCCTCAGTGCGCAATGCCCCACTTTGAGGACAGTGAGTGAACGGGGCGTGTTCATATCCAATCTCATCGAAGAAATGGATCTTCTCTTTTGGCAAGAATAGGGCGGCCGCGATGCTGTGTACAGGTGCGTCGCCCCAACGCTGAGTTAGGGATTGTGAGCAAAGCCTAAAACACGACTATTATGCAGCCTACCTCGTAGTAGAACCCGCCTTGAGAGTCTAGGTACTCAAAAAAGGCGGCATAGGCCTCGCCTCGCCAGAAATCCATATCAGCAATCTCGAAATTGCTCCAGACTTGAAAATACGCATGAGATTTAGTCCCAATTTCAAGATGAGACGAGGCCGAATCTTACAGTGACAAAGGTTGTAGGACTTCCCGTCGTCGTCCGAAAGGAATTTCATCGCATTATCTTTAGCGACATACTGCGGATGCTGTTTTATAAAATCTGTCGTGCTCGTCAGACAAAAGACTTGTATATGAGATAAAAGAAAGTCGTGCAAACCTTGGACATGTCCCCAGAGTGTGGGAATCGTCGCCACGTACTCATACAAGGATATTGTGAAGCCTGGGCATCGAAAGGTGAGCGACGTTTCCCCGCCTGCGAAATGGAGATAGCAGACCATAAACTTTATCATTATCTCGCATGTAAACGAATGGGTCGAAGTTAATATCGCAATGGAAATTGACGTTAGGTCTGACAAAACCCAGATTGAGAACAATTGAAGCCATTTGAAGAGATGGCAACTCACTCTACACGCCAGTACCATCGATACTTCTGCAAAAGCTTTTGTTTGAAGAAGAACTGAGAGAAGTGTCAGTCAAAATATGAAAACAAATCATGCAGTGGACATACTCCAGAATTGAATCGACACATGTTGCGATAACTGTAAAGAACAGGGTTAACGGTTGTTTAGAAGTCAATGGCTTTGGTCTTACGGGACGCTGCCTGGTTTTGCTGAGATCAGTTTTAACGTCGGCGAAACGGTTCTCTCTCATACCTCCATAGATAACTTTCTTTCTCGCCATTTTGTTTCTCGCTGTCCTCGCCTTGTCCTCGTCAATCCAATCGGGCTGATACCAGTCCTCCTTAGGAATAACGCCAAACTCCATTATCGAATTAGAAACAGCCGATACGGCCCTTCAACAGATCAGCCTGACGCATTGAATTATAGTTCGAGACTCGGGAACGTACTTCTTAAAATCGTCGCTAAACGGCACCTCGTTTAAAAAAACGTATGGATAGTTGTACCGGCTGTTAAACCGCTCCTCTAAGTGTTTTATGCTTGCAACCGTGCCATGTACGTCGGAATTACGCGCAAGAATAACAAATGTAGCATTTGCGCGCGGGTTGAGAGGATCAGAGGGTATTGCTGCCACATCGTCAGAGGGTGTCGTGGCCCATTCGTGTGTGGGTGTCGTTGTGGTGTCAGTAGTTGCATCGGTGTCCGGTTTAACAATTGAGGGGACGTTCACTGAATTCCATTTCGAACCTATCTGTGCACCGAGAGCAGAAAGCGAGGTGGACTCCTTGTACCCTTGGTATGTATATTGCAGAGTGAGATGTAGGGAGATCTAAATATAGATATTTCTCAGCCCATGGCCAGCAAACAGACTGAATATGCATGAACTCACAAATATCGCGATTAGAAGGACCGTATACCTCGTCCATGTTTGCATCCTTGTAATATCGAGAACAAAGGATTGCCGGTTCTTATGAAGAGTCTATAGTAATAGGTTGCTGCGCAGATTCCGCCGACAACCGGCCTCATCATCAGCATTCTGCCGAAGATGCTAAAATAAACCACGGGACACCTATTAACAGAACTTCTGTTCAACTGGATCTGTTCGCCGCGACACTCCCTCTTGTTGACGTTGAACTTGATGACGAGGACACAGGGAGGACATGACTCAAACGAGTCGTTGACGTTGCCCTTCGATGATGGATGATCAAGGCACGCCGCCGGCGCCGCACGCGCGCACTGCGCAGCGCGTTGTTTGTCCTTGCATGTCAAGGCTCGCTTGCATTCCCAAGTTTCGGGGTGTTTTTATGGTGTTTTTATATGACGGCAAGTTGGAACCATCATATACCTATCTAAGTCTTAGCAGGACGTCAAGATCAATAATAACATAGCGCCGTACATATTCAAGCAATTAATAAGTTACACAAAAACTACGGATGTAGAATTAATAGTCTATTCATAGTAATTATCGGCGAGTTTATGTCGGGACTGTAATCAGTTCATCATCCTCGGATGAAACTATCCCACTGTCTCATACAAGAGTATCCATCATAGTCTGCACATATTTGTTAGTCCTTTGTCGACGAAAGCTCATCATGACAAATAATCACCAAAGCTCTTCGTGGGATCACATGAACATCGAGCCCGTTGCCATTGTTCTGCACTCTGGGGGCAGTGAGTGTAGGGGTTGTGTTCGTAGCCAATCTCATCAAAGAAGTGGAGTTGATTTTTGTTCAGGAAGATCGCTGCCGCGATGCTGTGAACAGGCGCATCGCCCCATCGCTATTCA